>JAOTQR010100187.1:11642-21933 GCA_025774065.1 Solanum ossicruentum | reverse complement strand
AATCCAACAAAATCACAAGGCAAGACCTAGACACCACGTGACCACGAAACAATACTTAACAACTTTCTAGCAATAATAGACTCAACAAAACAGTAATCACCAAGAGATTCACATAGCAACTCGGGAAAAACACGCAAGAAGGCCACAAACAACAAAAGAATAATTAAGGGAATAGTGGCACCCGGACCCAACAATGCACACACCTCTAAGTTAAGGAAACTTCAACATATCAGTAGCAGCATTGGGTACCTCATCTACCTCTTACCTCCTTTGAAGAGCATAGAATTGATTACATCTTAGAGCATCCCCTTAATCAACATGACTATCTTTACCCTTGTTTTGAGCATATGGGCAATCCAGAATTTTGTGGCCCATTTCCTACATCCAAAGCATGCACCCATGTTCCTCCAACATGCACCACCATGTTTCCTGCCATACTTTAGGCATCTAGGATGAGTCACCCCATCATTTCCTTGGGGCCTTGGGTTTGGTCCCCATTATTAATATTCCTCTTGCTTGGAGCATTGTCGGATCCTAAACCTTGGGAGCCACCATCCAATCGAACCCTCTTAGCCTCATTACACCTTCTTTTCCTTAACTTCTCCCCATCATTTGCTCGGCAAAAGCCATTAAGCGGGACTAATCCATATCTCTAATCAATATAGCGGACTGGCATTCTTCATTCACCAAGTCGGAGACACCCATCACGAACTTGTTCATCCTAGCCCTTGGGTAGACAACCAAGTGAGAAGCATACTTAGAGAGTTGGTTGAACTTGAGGGAATACTCCCTCACACTCATTGACCCTTGTCTAAAATTCATGAATTCTGCCAACTTGGCTTCCCTAAGCTCAAGAGGAAAGAACCTATTAAGAAAGGTCACCTTGAACGCTTCCCATAGAATCATATTATTGACTCCCTTCTCCTCTCTCCATTGATTGTACCATGTTTGTGCTACCCTTTTGAGTTGGTGGGCCACCAACTCCATCTTATCTTTTAATCTAACACCCATGATGGCTAATATATTATACGCCTCATCAATAATCTCTTGTGGTTCTTCATCCACCGTTGACCAATAGAACTCTGATGGGCTCATCCTTATGAAGTCTCTCATCCAAGAATTCAGTGTAGGAGCATGAGGGGCTTGGGACCATAGAGTAACCTGGTTGGCCATAACTTGTAGAAGCAAAGTGAGAGCCTCCCGAAGCTCTCCATTAGTCAGTTGTCCCTAGGGAGCGCAGGCTCTTCCTTCTCTTGTCTTAGGCATGATAAACTAGCATGGCAAAGAGCAATCATTAAGGGGAAAACTTACTTCAACTCTATAGCACGACTTAAAATATGAAAAAGGATAAATCCTCCTAAAATGTCTCATAGCCTCCTACTCATAGTTGTGGTGCACAACACAACCATTAATAGGACTCTAAGCCATGCAGTGTGTTGGGCTCCGGGGATTTAACAACTTAGTACTTTGATACCATTTCTGTTACCACCAAAGCCTAGGACCTAGATGTGATTGGCGAATGGGGAACCCGAAGGAACCCCAAACAAGCCTTGTAGCATATCATTATACATCCTTAGTTGCGGAAGCAATAAAGTATGACATTGAGAAATAAGCATAAACAAGGGGAATCGGACTAAAGGAAAACTTCCATATCATAAAAAAACAAGAGTCAATAGAGTCAAAGCTTATAGCATAGATACATGACATGTCCAACAACACCTCTAAATATAGATACGTAGTGGGGGCTAAGACAAGCAACCGGGCTCACTCTCATAGTCAAAGTATACATAAAAGAAAGATAGTTTAATACATAGCAAGAGATCATAAGTAGCATCCCCAAAATGGAAACTCACCAATAAGCTTGAGTGAAACAGTACTAGCCATGTGGGTAGAGATGCTCAAGCGGGGATCTGATTCCTACATGATGATATCATGTAGGCATAGAGTATGTGTTAGTACATTGAAACATACTAAGTACGTAGGATGCAATGTAACACGGGATAGGCAATAATCACAATGCAAAATCATAGCAAGAGATAGTACATTAGCAACATGGCATGCATGAGCAATGCTTAGGCAAAACATGCTTGTAAATTATGATCAAAGAATGTAACTCAATATGGAATACAAACTCAAACCTTTCTTACCAATCTTCATGAAATGGACCAAATAGCCACCCACTCATCTTACGGTATAACCTTTTCGGAGAGTGTTACCAATACCCCTACCTTACTACATAATCTTTTTGATAGGTAGTATCAGACATCCCCTACTTTATGATATAATCTTTTGGATAGGAGCCATGATTCATTCCATCTTACGACATGGCCTTTTCGATAGAATGTCCACACCTTAAGATATGATCTTTTTGGTGGAAACCATTAGTTATTCTACCTTACGGAATGGCCTTTTCGATAGGGTGTCCATACCTTATGATATGATCATTTTGATAGAAACTATTAGATATTCTACCTTACGGCATGTCCTTTTCGGTAGGTTGATCCTTACCTTACGATATGATCTTTGTTGTAGGAACTACTAGTCTTTCTACCTTATGGAATGGCCTTTTCGATAGGGATCACAGAACTAGCCCATCACAACATTACATTTCAAATAATAAGATAAGACCTTTCTCATTATCTCAAGAGCACAAAAAACATGGAAACCCAGTAATCTACTTGCAACACCATAGGTAGTCCTTTATGAAAGCAATTCATATAAATATTCCTATCATCATCATATAGTCAGCAGTTAAATACATCACTTTCATAATTATTCCATCATTATTTCACCATCACTTAGTCATTCACCTAATAAGACATGCATTGGACTTTCAATTCCTCAAGAAACCATAACCATACATTTTATCAAACACTTAGAGGGTGTGTAGTGCTACTGTAAAACTATGCATTTCAAGAGTGAAATCATGCTAAAAATTCAATGTAAAACCATCAATAGATACTTGATAACACCCTCAAGTAATATACATCAAAACCCTTCATCAAATCTCATAATAGATCTTAGATTCATAACCCAAAACATAGTAAAACAGTTACAATTTCATAAATCCCAACATAGTGTGTAGTGATTTTCATAATAAATAAGATCCATGAGTAAATCAACTTTAAATTATGCAATTTTTAAGAAAAGAAAGCTTGGGCATCATGGGTGAAAGGAAACCATGAAAGAAACCTATATACCTTAGATTGGGAAAATAGCTTTATGAAGATTGGAGATAGAGACTTGAAGCTTGAATGAGAACCTTTGAATTCGGATGAGTTTTGAGACTTGAATTTAGGAGATGAAATATTATCTATGTTTTTGGGAGTGTATTTGGGAATTCCTTGAATGATATTTGGGTGAAATAAAGCTAAGTATAGGCGTTTTCTCGCATGGGAACACTTAGGCCTAAGCCCCAAAGCCTTGGACCGAGATAGAAAACTTGACAAAATTTAACATAATAGCGCGTCCTTGGCACGTCGCACCTTGGGAGCGAACTGGTAACTAGGAATCGTAGTTTGTAATTTTTGAATTTTGATAGGGTTACTCTCAAGTCGTTACTAGACCCGTTTCTCCCTAAATTTGACCCCCTGAAGAAGAATATAAAGTTGGATTTTCGAAATAACGCGCGAATTTTGAGCTATATGTAAATTATGATTCCAGGAACTTTAGAGACACATATTCGAGGACATTTTGGGCTCGTTGCAATGTTATTGCGATGTGTTGAGACTAATATAGTGCTTAATTGGGAGAAATATCATTTTATGGTAAAGGAAGGGATTGTCTTGGGATATCAACTTTCATGAAAGGGCTTGCAAGCGGATTAGGCCAAAGTGGGTGTACTCATAAGCCTCCCACCTCGAGTTTCAGTCAAAGGAGTGAGAAGTTTTCTAGGGCATGTCAATTTCAACTTGAGATTCATAAAGGACTTTGTTAAGGTTGCCAGCCATATGTGTAAATTATTAAACAAAAAGACTGCTCCTTTGTCTTTGATACAGCATCTATGAGATCCTTTGAGGCCCTTAAAAAAAATTGATTGGAGCCCCTATAATAATATCCCCAGATTGTTTCAAACCCTTTGAAATTATGTGTTATATGAGTGGGGTGGACTTAGGGGCAATGTTAGGTCAAAGAATAGGGAAGCTCATTCATCCCTTTTATTATGGAAGCAAAACCTTAAATGTTGCTCAAAAGAATTACATGGTGACCAAACAAGAGTTATTGGCAGTGGTGTATTCCTTTGACAATTTTTGGGCCTATCTTCTAGCCACGAAAGTGATGGTACACACTGACCATAAAACTCTTTGTTACCTCATGGAGAAGAAAGATATTAAACAAGGCTCATTTGATGGTTATTATTGCTACAGGAATTCAACTTTGAGGTGAGAGATAAAAAGGGATGTGAAAACCAAGTAGTTGACCATTTGCCCTAACTTGATCCACAAAGCTCAAGTACTAAAGAGAAGGACATCTCTGATAATTTCCCCCAATGAAGCTATGATGAGGCTGATAACAATCAAGTGTCCTTAGTATATTGATTAAGCGAATTATTTGGTGAGTAGGATTGTCCCAGATTTCCCAATCCTCACCAAAGGAGGAAATTCCTATTTGATATGAAGAAGTATTTGTTGGATGAGCCCAATCTTTTAATGGAGTGTACTGACATATGATTTGTAGGTGCATTCCGGAGTCCGCTATGGGAGTTATCTTGGAAGAGTGTGATGCGCTATCAAAATATCGCATATTTGGTGCCTAAAACAAAGGATTTTACGAGTCCTTAAAATGCGAATTATTATGGTTTTTATATGATTTTGGGTTGATTTTGCACAAAGGATAGGTTGGCCTGATTTTGGGAGAAAGTGCAGATTTTGCTGAAGTGCAGGACATATGAGCCTGCTTACGAGTCGTAGCCCAAGCTACACGAGTCGTAAGGTGATCTCATAGCAAGAAAGAGTGACCAAAAACTAAAAATCTGCTAAGTGTAGGTCAGCCTTATGAGGCTAATTTATGAGTCGTAAGTCTCACTATGACTCGTATAGGATGGTTCATAGCAAGAAACAGAGAGCTAAAAGTTTAGACCAAGAACTAATGGTCTAACTTATGAGAGGAACATACGATTCGTAGCGCAAGCAATGATTCATACTAGTGGATCATAATAGTAAGGTACCTGATACGAAAAAGTGTCTGATATGAAACCCCGATTATGACTCATAGGTCTACCTACGAGTAGTACCTGCGAGACGTACCTGCTATCAGTTATCTTTTCTTCTTAACTTATAGGGTTAAATTGTAAATGCTATAAATACTTTATGTTAGGGTTTTACAAGAAAAGAGAAAGAGAGATCCCAGACTTGAATATTGTAGAGAAACTCTAAATATTCTCTCTAGAATATTTTTAGGGCTTAGTGTAGATTTCACTTTTTAATTGGAAACCCCACTTTTTGGATTCCAAGAATCACATTGTACTCATTTTCCATCTATCAAAGCTTCTGGTTTGCAACTTCTGGTGTTCTTGTCCTTCATTAGCTTGGGTAAATTCTCAATTATGTCTTTTATTTGCATTATTGTTGATTTTTCCTTAGCCATGAATAGCTAAGCGCCCACAACTTGGGATTGTGGGAACCATGGATAGTTGAATTGAAATAACCTAGGCTTGGTGCATTTCTTTGGATGGGGTTTTACATGTATTATTTTTTTTCCTTCATTATGATTGATGTTTGCTAGTGGTCAACACCAAACCCTGCCTACTATCACGATCCCGACCAAGGTAGTGAAGAATACGAAAAGGGAAGTTAATAACAGGATTTGATTGATGTGCTCTCATCTAATCAACAAAGCCTGACCAAAAGGAGGTTGACTGGGACAATGGATAATGGTTAGTTGGTATACCATGGTTGCTGACCAAGCGCCATGGTTAAATTCGACCTTCACCTTCATCAGAGGGTTAGAAGAACCTAAGTTACCATCCTACATGCAAATTCCCAATTAGAGTTATGTTGTCTAGGGTAATTGAGTCAATGAACCATGGGGAATACAATTCCTGAGTTGTCCCAAAATTAAGTATTTTCTCACATTGTTAGTATAGTTTTTGCTTTTAGTTGTGTTCTTAAATCACAAAACCCTCCATTTAGAGATTTTAGTTATCGACGCTTAAAATGATTGATAGTGAATTCTTATAGTCAAGCCCTATTTTATTTCGCTGGAGAGATAAACCAGTGGGCCTTTCGATTGTACAAGTAAGATTGTTTGGATTAGCTAAATTTTCTGTAGGTTATATATTCACTTATGCAGCTTTCTTGATTGTCTCTACGTCGGGCAAATTTGGTTGATTAATATGTATATTCGCGATAATCTCATTTCTTTCGATGGAGAAAGGGTTCCACCTTCTTCTATTTCTACATCTAGGATTCGACTTATATCATGGATACTAACAGGAATTCAACCATTATGGAAAGGAAAGTTTGATTCAGAGGGAGAACAAGAGGCAAAAATTGGAATAGAAATATCATTCGATTTGTCGATCCTCAAAAAAAGAAATAAGCAAGGTTCCGTCGTTGAGCGACAAATGGGAAATTTATGGAAAGTTACAATCCCTACCATGGAATACACCTACACGCCTTCATCAACGTTGTTTTTTGACCGGAAGGCCAAGAGCTAACTATCAAGACTTTGGCCTATCCGGACACATACTTCGTGAAATGGTTCATGCATGTTTGTTGCCAGGAGCAACAAGATCAAGTTGGTAAGGATTAACGCTTCATTTCTATTTCTATGGTCGATGATCATAGAAGCCCCTTTACCATTCTGTATAAATGGGCTATTATTTTTGTACAAATAGGGTAGAGGGGTATATTTAATCCTTGTTTGTCTATTAGTTTTCAGGTCTTATCTTTTGCGCGGGGTAGAGCAGTTTGGTAGCTCGCAAGGCTCATAACCTTGAGATCACGGGTTCAAATCTTTTCTTCTTAATGTCCACAGAAGGGCCACTTTCTTGGAACTAATTGATAGGCACTTAGTTCTCTATAGAACAAGCGAGTGATATGCAGTATCAATCAAGGTAAAAGGGTAGTCACGGCCTGTCCCCGACACCACTAAAGAAATTCTTTATATAATGATGAAAGAAAGAGTTCATGTTGAAGAAGATGTCGTTCTCTCTATAACATCCCTGTGGATTTGACCCTAACCTCTAGTTAGGTTAATTACTGATAGCGACCGCTTTCTTATTGGAGCATAAACATCATTCAGAGTGTCACTCTTCACTGATTGGAGGCTATCATAAATGAGTATGTAGTGCCTCTAAGGTCCTCAAAAGTGGATATTATTGGCCAACTCTCCATAAAGACACTCATGACTTTGCTAAAGCATGTCCAAAATTGCCAACTTTAGGGAAATATTTCTAAGAGGCATGACTTCCCACTGACCCTGATCATAGAGCTGGAAGTCTTTGATGTTTGGGGAGTTGACTTCATGGGACCATTTGTGAGTTCATTTGGTAATATGTACATTTTGCTGGCAGTGGACTATATGCCAAAGCAGGTTGAAGGAGTCACCTTGCCATCCAATAATGGCATTGAAGTGGTGCAATTCTTGAAGAGGAATATTCTAACCCGATTTGGTACTCCTCAGGCCATTTTTATAGATGGTGAGTCTCACTTTTGCAATAGGATATTTGGGTCTTTGTTGAATAAGTATGGAGTTAAGTATCGAGTGACAACTTTGTATCACCCTTTAGCCAATGGGAAAGTGGAGGTATCGAATAGGGAGATAAAGATGATCCTTGCAAATATAGTGAAGGGAGTCAAAGTGACTGGGCTGACAAACTCGATGATGCATTGTGGGCTTACCATATAGCTTAGAAAGCTCCTATCGGGATGTCACCATATCAACTTGTATCTTGAAAGGCTTGCTACCTACCTGTGGAACTTGAACACAGAGCTTTGTGGGATCTAAAGAGGTTGAATTGCAATCATGATAAGGTAATTTATTCTCAACTTGCCGAACTCCATTTGTTAGATGAGTTCTGATTGATGGCATATGAAAGTTTTCCCTTGTATAAAGAGAAAATGAAAAGGTGGCAGGACTTAAGGATTTTGAGAGAGAATTTTCTGAGGGAGACTCAGTGATATTGTATAATTCAAGGATGCAGTTGTTTCTTAGGAAGCTTAAGTCCAAATGGTCAGGACCATTCAAGGTCACCGAGGTGTTTACTAATGGCGTTATTGAAGTTGATAATCAAAAAGAGGGAAGATTCAATAGAAATGGGCAAAGATTAAAAAAGTATTATGGCAAACCAACAAGTGTTCGGGTAGTTGACATCATGTACAGTGATAAGGTATGAGATGTAACAAACACCATCATGCTGTGACATAAATTCAGGCGCTTCTTGGTAGGCAACCCAAGTGTTAGTGGATTTGGTATAATGTGTGTTGATGGTTGCAGGTGTCCAAGTGGAAAATTGATGAGGAAGGAAAAAGGGTGATGGCATGAACAGATCGGCGGATCACTTAGTGATACCAACTTTAACCACCTCTTGGGTCAGCCAATGACCTGAAGTTACTATCAGATTTAGCGGTCCCAAGTTCAAATCGGCGTATCACCAAAACAAAACAACAATCATCAATTTACCCACCTTCTAGTTTAGCAATCGGCCCCTTAGTTGCTATTGATTCAGAGGCCTCCATTGCAATTCAGTGTATCACCAATTTGAAATGGTGACCCTAATTTTATTCGTACTTTGGGATGACTGGTGACACTCAAGTGCTATAAATTTTGGCGATCAATATTTTAATTTGGTGAATTGTTGAGTGGATTATGTGATGTATAGTTTCTCCACACTTTGGTGCAATAGACAAACTTCTAACACTGTAAGTAAATGCAGTCTTGAACACTATCTATAGATCATTGAATATGTCCAGTGGTATCACTCAGTACTATCGAAGTTGAACTGTTTCACCTATTTCACTCTTTATATGCACTCAAATTACTTTTCCTTTTTAATCTTTTCATCTACCACTCTTCTAGAGCATACCACATACACACTTCTAGATTTTCTTCGACTTTCTTCCTTGGGATTGATGCTACCATCTTCAACAATTTCTTCTTCATCTTTATTATTAGGACATGGCATCTCAGGTATGTATTCTCATTCCCCACTTCATTTTGTGCTAGTATGGGAGTTGGCATCGATAGTATCATTTTGTGGCGTTATGTGGATTTTTGGAAATCTTGTCGGAGTGCTAAATGTATGGGACCTTAAGATCTTTGAATACTAGGTCATTAGGGTATTTTAAGTTCAAATGCCTTGTTGAAATTGTTAGAGCACGAGTGATGATTCGAAGCTTGAATGTTGAATGCAATGCTCTTCCTTTAGATAAGTTCATGTTGAGTTTGCAATTCGATATCTTGCTTATTTTTGTTCACCGATCTGGATTACTGGTACCTCTATTTTGCAATACATGTGTATGGATTTGTTTGATTTGTGTGTTTTGAGTGAAGTCTGAGTAACTCGTGATCTTGGTTAAGTGAATTGAGCTTGCCTAATGATAGATTGGTTGACATCATTCTTAAGGATAAGTCATCGTTTGACCAATATTCTTGATGTGAATTCTCGGAAGAAATTGACTTGTGCAATGTGTCTGATAATGTAAAGTTAGGAACGTGTTGTGGAATTTCCCCCATATTGTTGTTCAAACCATGAAAATGTGAAGATTTGGGAAATTTGTACTGCTAGTCAAAATCTGACCGCGAAGTTAACTTGGTGATGAGCCAAATGGGCCACACATGTTGCCTTTATTTTTAACATGCTTTATTCTTGTGTGTAATGATCCAACCTAGGGACCTAGTTGTCACACGGTGAATGAGACATCCACAGGTGCCGCAGCCAAAAGCATTCATAGGCATAAAATGCAAAGATGAAATAGAAAACTAGGGAAACGAGGCTAAGGGTCCCAACTTGAAATTCATACAGGAATATAAGAACGGAATATCATCATAACATTTGTCCAACAATACCTCTAACATAAACTTAGCAGGGGCTAAGACATGTTCAAGCTCATCGTCAAATACATACCTAGCAAAAGAAATATACAACTGGAAAGTAGAATGTCTTATACATCAATTTAGAAAGAAAACTAGGTTATTGTCCCCGAACTAGAGGATGCACCAACTCTCTTCTTCAAAGATCCAAAGAAAGCCACGTGGAGGATATCGATCAGCATCGGTCCCTACATGGTCAAATCATGCAGATGTAGAAGTATGTGTTAGTACTTTGAATGTACTGATATGTAGGTTT
>JAOTQR010100168.1:0-29192 GCA_025774065.1 Solanum ossicruentum | reverse complement strand
TACTAGCAGAGAGTCGGCTCTGATACCATCTGTCACGACCGGCCCCACACGTGTAGGTATTGTCCGCTTTGGGGCGATACATAACGCCCTAAAGCGGACAATACCTGCACGTGTGGAGCCGGTCGTGACAACTTTTAAGCTAAAAAAATAAAAAGTTGGGAAGGTGCTGCTTTTAACTTTTAACTTATTTTAAGCAAATTTTAACTTTTTAAAGTTATTTTGAAAATTACCACACACTTTTATAAGTCAAAAAGAACTTAAAAGCAGGTCTGATTAGCTTCTAAGCTAAGCCAAACAGGCTCTAAACATCAAATAGTGCATACAGAGTATAAGTATCCAACAACACTGGACTAGTTCTTTCTTCTGACATGTATGTCGCTTCTTATTTCACATAAAGAATTTAAGATATTTTTTTAATTACATTCATGAATAATAATATTTATTTATTATTCACGTAATTCTTTTACTATTATAAATTATTTATTTAAAAAAATAGTAAAAGAAGAACAATATATAAAAATAAACATACATTCATATTCCAATATTAGAAGAGTGCTGGGTTGTGGTTTGAATTGAAATAATGAGAAGAGAGAGAGTAGTTAGGGTTATTTTAATTAAAGATATTTTTGGGAATATGAAAAAATATTTAGGGTAAAATGGTAAATTTTTTGGTCAAACTATAGCACTTTTAAGCTAAAAAATAAAAAGTTAGAAAGGCGTTGCTTTTAACTTTTAACTTATTTTAAGCAAATTTTAACATTTTAAAGTTGTTTTGAAAATTACCACACACTTTTATAAGCTAAAAAGAGCTTAAAAGCAGGCCTGACCAGCTTCTAAGCTAAGCCAAACAGGCTCTAAACATCAAATAGTGCATACATAGTATAAGTATCCAACAACACCTCTAAACATGAGTAAAGCAAGGGCCAAGGCATGTCTCAGGCTCACCCTCAAAATAAGACGTAAAGTAATAATGTCTCAACACAACATGCTAATAGAAAATGGGTATTGCTCTCGAACTAGAGGACTCACCACAACACAATCTCTTCACGAACCGAACTAGGCATAAGGACGTGGATGAGGAAGTGCTCCAGTCCTTACATGGTTAGATCATGTAGGCTGTATGCGTAAGTACTTTGAATGTACTAGTATGTGGGATGCAATGCAACAATAGATCATAAGTTACATATTCAAGATGCATAATCATATATAATAGAAATAAGCTCAATATGACATGTATGAGTAATGCATTGAAGAAAACATACATGAGAGGCAAAATCATAAGTTCATAACATCATACATATGTGAGAGGAGACCGTAATTGACATATAAAATCATATGAGCTACTACATAGAATCCAATGAACTCGTTCCATTGTGAAAAAGGGAATCTACTTGCTAAGGTAGAACTGTCACGATCCGGACCTAGGGTCTAGTAGTGACATAGCGAATGAGAACTCAAGAGTTCCCAAACAAGTCTCAAAGTATCCAAATTCACATCATCGATTCAGAAACATGTTCAAATAAAAAACACATAGTTCTAAGGGACGAAAAAGTAGGATTCACGCTATGGAGATATCATAGGGAGAGGGATTAACATGGATCACATAACACGTAGTACATATAGAATAAGAGGGCAGGTAAGTATGACTCACTCTATGGTGCCATTTCGAGACTTAGGATCTCCACATTTCCACATCAAACATATATATCAAAATTCCCAAAATCAGTCCATAATAGTCATATCCAATAGATAACCATAATCATAATGTTCAAATACAATACATAACACATAGATCTGGCGAGAGTCTACAAGATATCCAACATGCCTCTAGTTATAAGATAAGACGGGGGCCAAGACATATCCCAGACTCACCCTCAAAGTAAATAACACTAATGGAAGGAATATAGGTAGATGAACGGTGGCTTGTCCTTGGAAGATAGGACTCACCACAACAAATGTCTCAATTCCGATCTAGTATCAAATGATGGATGAAAGTAATCTTCAGTCCCTACATGAAGAGATTATATAGGCAAAAGTATGCATTAGTACATTTGAATGTACTAAATATGCGAGTGCAATGCATGTAACTTACCAAAACCTGCAGACAATGTTGATGGTAAGGGCACATAATATAGAAAGAGATTTATAGCAAGGAATGTAATATGACAAGATGCTATGAAATTCATGATGTATGAAATGCAAATGATGCTCATATATATAGTGGGGATGTGACCTCAATGACATAAGTAACACCAAGTGAGCTACTACTTGGAATCCCGATGAAATCTCCTAATTGGTAAAGAAGTGGTCTACTTGTCAAAGATAAACCATACTTCACCTTACGGGAAACCTCATTTTGTATGAAGTAACCTCCATTACGGGCAACTACATTTTGGATAGGATTTTCTCATATATCATATCAAATCATTTTTTCTCCTAACGGGCAACCCTATTTTGGAGGCATCTTTCCTTACGGGTAACCCCATTGTGGAAAGTACCCTATGCTAGGAACATAGTTCAAAGAAAGGGAGAGGGTCCTTGGGGATATTCCTAACACCCCCAATCCATCATTGCTAAGTCGCCATTCCACAAGGATATATATATATATATATATATATATATATATACATATATACACACACACACACACATGCTTTCAAAAGAGACATTAGTCACTAGTCATTTCCAAACTATTTCAATGCATTCTTAGGTTGAAAGTCAAACAATGTCCATAATAATTCCTACTTAGGCTCAAATGCCAAAATCATAGTTCATAGTTATAATACCCATGCATAGAAATAGCCCGTTCATGTATACAAGATGGTGCAAGCACAAAAAATGCTCAATGAGCCATAATCATAGACATATATATGATCACATTCTTGTCATAGCTATAATATTATCAAATCATATACATAAACATAATTGGGCTTAAGTCACGTCATAATTTCTATAATAATCTAATGTCATGAATGCAAATGCCATGAATGATATGACGAAAACATGGTATTTAAGATTCAATCTAAAATCACCAACATAATATGAAATTCAAGTGAAAACATAATTAATCCACATTTATAATTATAATATAATCACCCATGCATAAACAAGTCTTGAAAAGGGCTATGCATATTCATAACTCAACAACTTCAATGTAAATCATCAAAATAAGGCTTAAAGTAATTTAAAAATCATCAAATATGTACAAGTCATACATTATTTTAATTTAATAAATCCAAATAGTGAAAACACATATTCAAAGAGGGCTTAAATTCATGAAATTTGATTGAAAAGATTTGGGTCTCTTTGGTTGGAAGGAATCAAAGGTCAAACTCACATACCTAGACCCAATGAATAAAATCCAAGAGAAATTTGAAGACGAATTGAGCTTCCTTTTCCCAAGTTGAAATCCCCATTAGAGTTCTTAAGAGTGTCTTTAAGAGAATTTTTAAGTGTAAGGATGAAATTTAAATGGGAAGAATACAGTTTAGATTATTGAAAGTCTTAAGATACCATAGGAAGTCATAAAAGACCCTTAGAAAGAGCCAAAATTACAAAAAGATCATTAATGAAGCAAAAATCACATTCCTTGCCAGGGGTGCGTGAGGAGGCCTCATGGTCCATACAAGGTTTCACCGACCGTGAAACCCATCCGTATAGCAACACTTTGGAAAATTTTTAGAGAACTCTACACAAACATGCTTTACAAATGGGTATAACTTTTTCATCCGAAATCTACATGACGCGAAACTAAGTGCATTGGGAAGCTAATTCAAAGTGGTTTAATTTGATAGGTTGTAGTACACCCAGTTCCTTTTTTGCTAAGAGATATGACCCTTTAAAGTCAACCCTTCTATCGGTACTTGTGAAAAACTTAGCCGATGGAATTCCTTTGAACTTGGCTTGATGTATGAGACCCATGATGGCCTTAAATAACATAAATAAGCTCGAATTAAAGGCTTGAAAGTGAACTTATCTTGAGCATGAATATTCCTAGTTATAATAAGTTTCAATCCAAAAGCAATACGGTTGGGCCATACGGCCTGTATCAAGTCACACGAGCCGTGTGACCACACTTAAGCCAAAAATTGTCATTTCAAGATTAAGGCCATCCACACGACCCTCCACACGGTCCATGAGATGTCACACGACCAGTGTGGGGTCTAAGTATGACATGCCTTAGCTTGAAATTCCACACAAAGCCCACAGACCTAAACTTAAGGCCAAGTGTCGCACCATTGGAGGCCATACGGGCCATGTAGTCTCCCTTGAGACGCCACTTGGTCCAAATTTTGTCCAAAAATGAAATCTTCAACTTCCGATGAGGTCGTACAATATTCGGGTCATTACATAATCTCCTCCTTGGGAACATTCATTCTCGAATGTGGTAGAACAAGGCTTGAAAGGCTTGACTTAGAACATGAAACTTCCAAACACAAGGTACAATGCATAATTAATCATTTAAAAATTATTAAGTCATTAAAACTCATATCAAAACGTATTCAAATCATTTTAAAACATCATAAAATAAATCATTTTCATGCACATGTATGCATGTCATGAGACTCAAGAGTGAAAAAATAAGGATAAGAATAGGAAGAACCTAATACCATAGGCATAAGTAGATTGAAAAGGATAGAGGTATTGCCACATCCTACTTGATTCCACTCCCCCACGTAGCACTTTTCACATATTGATTCCTCTAATGTACCTTAACCAAAGTCACACCCTTGTTATGAAGCTGCTTCACTTGCCTATGCAAAATGTCAATCGGAACTTCTTTAAAAGACAAGTTCTTCTCAACCTCAACACCTTCCAAAAGTATAATAGCACTAATATCACCAACTAACTTCCTCAACTTAGATACATAGAAAACTGAATGAATAGAACTTAAACCCGGGTGCAAATTTAATCTACAGGCCACATTCCCAAACCGCTCAACAATCTCATAAGGGCCTACCTACCGGAAAACTAAACTCGACCTCCTTTCCAAAACATATCACACTCTTCATAGCTGATCCCTTCACATCCACCTAATCACCAATACAAGACTCATGATCCCTCTTTCTAACATTCAATTAAAACCTTTGGTGACTTTGAACCATCTTCTACCATTCCCTAACCAATTCCACTCTTTCCATAGCCTCCAACACTAAACCTGGGCCTATAGAAGTCATCTCATCTAACTCAAACCATCCCACCAAAGACCTACACCTTCTACTACACAAAGCCTCAACCAGTGCCATACCAATGCTAGCATGAAAGCTATTGTTGTAAACAAACTCAATAAGTGGTAGATGATCACCCTAATTAACCTTGAATTCCAACACACAAGACCTCGACATGTCCTTCGAAGTTTGAATTGGCCTCTCGGCTTGCTTAGCAGATTGAGGATAAAAAGTTGTATGTACTTCAACTTCACCTTAGAGCTAAGCCCCCTTTGAGATGATTTCCAAAAGTGAGAAGTAAGTCGGGTATCGCAATCCAACATAATAAAAGTAGGCACGACATCCAGTTTACCTACTCCAAATAACATAACTTGGCATTGTTTTAAACATTAAGAGTAGTATCAACTGATAAGAAGTAAGCTGACTTAGTCATCTAGTTAACAATACCCCAAATTGAATCAAATTGCTTTTGGGTCTGAGGCAAACCAACCACAAAATCCATGTTTGCCTTTTCCCACTTCCAAGTAGAAATTTCAATATCTTGAGTCAAACCACTGGGTCTTTGGTGTTCTACCTTCACTTATTGACAATTAGGGCATTCATATAAAAACTTGGCTTTATCCTTCTTCATACCATGCGACCAATACACTTTTGTTAAACCCTAGTACCTCTTAGTAGATCTCGAGTGTCACGACCCGGGCCTAGGGTCTAAGCGTGACATGACGAATAGGAACCGGAGAGTCCCCAAACAAGCCTCAAGATACCAAAACTCACATCATCGATTTGGAAGCGTATATAAAAGTAAGCACATAGTTCTAAGGGACGGGAAAGTAGGACTCATGTCATGTCGGGACTTGATATCTTTCATATCAAAAAGCATAATCACATCAGAAACATAAGTCATGTCATAAGGTCATATTCATAAAGAGTTATAACCAAAGCTCTTAATACATCACATGACATATAACATAGAGATTGCATAAGATTTCCAATAATGCCTCTAACATAAGATAGGTTGGGGGCCAAGACATACCCGTACTCACCCTCAAAGAAAGTAAATTAGCTAATGATACCATAGGTAAAAGAAGTGGTGGTTGGCTCTTGGAAGATAGGGCTCAGCACAACAAGTACAATTCGAAATCAAAGCTAAACGTTGTAAGGTGGAAAGATAGGCTCCTCGTCCCCTACATGGTGATATCATGTAGGTAAAATATTTGTTAGTACATTTGAATGTACTAAGTATGCAGGGTGCAATGCATGAAACTTACCAAACCTGCACTTCAATGTTAGATAGCAGGGCACATAATATAGAAAGAGTTATATAACAAGGAATGTATTATAACAAGATGCCATGAAATTCATGATGCATGATGTGCAAATGATGCTTATACATATAGAGGGGATGTGACCATAACTGACATCTCAAGGCCATGCGAGCTATCACATGAATTTGCCCGATGTTGACCTCTCATCGAGTGAGAGAAGATTACTTGCCAAAGATAATCTATACCACATCTTGCTACCTGATCATTTCGTATGTGGTGGCCACCTCCCTCATGACCCGATCGTTTTGGAAGGATTTTCATATCAAAACATATCATATCATATCATAAATGAATAGTCATCCCTTACGACCTAGTCATTTCGGTGATGACTACCACTCCTATGCTGTCACATAGTTCAAGTAAAGGGAGAGAGCCCTTGGGGATAGCTTTAACGCCTCTAATCCATCGGTACTAAGTTGTCATCCCACAATACACACACACACACACACACACACACACACAAACAAACACACACACACACACACACACACACACACACACATATATATATATATATATAGACACACACACACACACACACGCACACATGCTTTCAAAAGAGGCAATAGTCATTTTCCAAATCCTTTCAATACATTCTTAGTCTTAAAAACCAAACACTTCTTCATAATAATTCATACTTAGGCTCAAATGCCAAAATTATAATTCATAGTCATAATACTCATGCACAGGAATAGTCCATTCATATACAAGATGGTGCAAGCACCCAAAATGCTCAAGGAGCCATATTCATAGATATGTATGTGATCATATTCTTGTCATAACCAATATCTTATCAAAATCATATCATAAAACATAATTGGGCTTAATCTACTTCATAATTTCTATAATAATCCAATGTCATGAATGCAAATGCCATGATGATGTGAGGAAGACATGGGTAATTAAGATTCCATCTAAAATCCTCAATATAATATGAGACTCAAGTGAAAACATAATTAAATCCACATTTAAAATCATAATATAATCACTCATGCATAAACAAGTCTTAAAAAGGGACATGCATATTCATAATTTTAACTCAATATAAATCTAAAGTAATTTAAATCATAAAATATGCACAACCCATACATCAATTTAATTTAATAAATCCAAATAATGAAAATCCATATTCAAAGAGAGCGTAAGTTCATGAAATTTGTTTGAAAAGGTTTGGGTCTCCTTGATTGGAAGGAATCAAGGATCAAACCCACGTACCTTAGCTAAGGAAGGAAATTCCAAGAAGAAATTTGAAGAAGATTAGGTCTTCCCTTGATTCCCAAGCTTGATTGGCACTATAGTTCTTGAGAGAAGCTTGAGAGGATTTTCAAATTGAGAGGAATGAATTTGATAATTAGGAATATGGTTAGGTCCTTAGGAAGTGTTAAGATAGCATGGGAAGTTCCGAAAAGTTATTGGAATAAATTAAATTTACAAAAATGCCATTAATGAAACGAATAGAAAAATTGCACATCACTAGTTCAAGAGAGGGTTCATGGCCTGTATGGCATTACATGGTACTTGTACCCGTCCATAAGACAATACGTAGAAAATTTTCTTAATGGAAGTTCAAAATGGGAATCCCATACTTAGAAAAATTTTTACAAAATTAACCATACAGAGGGCTTCACGGGCCATGTGAGGTCCCATGGTGCGTGTGATTGCCCATATGACGACACTTGGAGAAATTGTGGATGGGAAGGGAGCCCCACGGCTGGCCTCACGGCCAATGGAAAGTGACACAGCCAGTGAGCCTGGCTATACCCCTTTACTTGTCCTCAAAAATTGTTGGTTTAAAGCTCAAGGTCATGCATAGGGGGACGTACAAGCATACAAGACATGATTCCACACTTAAAATACTATTTCAGGAAGAAATTTTATGATGGCATATCCACATGGTTCGTGGGAAGCCACACGGCCTGTATGGGTGCCCGTGTGGCTTGCCTTAGAGAAATGGTGGCAACACAACATAGGAGGGCTTTACAAAAATGAGCATAGTTTCTTCATCCAAACTCTAAATTAGGTGAAACTAAGTGCCGTGGAAAGCTAATTCAAAGAGCTTTAATTTGATAGGTCGTGGTCCACCCAGTTCTTTGTGTGCTAAGAGATATGACCCTTTTAAGTTGACCATTCTATCGGTACTTTTGAAAAACTTAGCCAATGGAATTCCTTCGAACTTGGCTTTATGTAGGAGACCTATGATAACCTTAAACAACATAAATAAGCTTGAACTGAAGGCTTGAGAGTGAAATTAGCTTGAGATTTAGGGTTTCATGGGAAACTCCAGTTAGAGTTCAAAAAGAGGATTCGGAAAGCGTATGAGCAAGTGAATGAGAAGCTAAGTGTCTAGAATAAGAATGAATAGTAATGAAGGAGTTTAAACTGATTAGGGGGGGTCCCATATAGGGGTCACACAGCCTGTGGAGGCTTCCATAGGGTGTCACCTTGGCCCAAAACTTTCCAAAACCAAATCCCAAGCATCACTAGAGCTATACAAAATCCGGGTCCTTGCATCGGGTGAATAGAATAATGAGAGTTATGGGCTTTACTCATGATCATATACTTAAGACCATCAACGTTCGAAACATACAATCGATCTTGATACCGAATTACACCATCTCCCCATTGGAAGAAAAGCTCTATTTATTGGTAATCAACCTCTTCAACAAGACCAACGATGGGTCTAAGTCTTGCTTAACCTTAACATCACCAACCACAAAAGATTTAGTCTCATTCTAAACATGAATACCTCCATATTAGAGTTGGCCAACCTAACACCCAATCTAGCCAAACAGTAAACATCCTTTGCCAACTCTTTCTTCCCTTTATCAGCATGAGTCACACTTCCCCTAGATAGCCTACTAAGAGCATCAACTATAGTATTTGCCTTGTCGGGATGATATTTTACCCTCATGTCGTAGTTCTTAAAGAGTTCCAACCATCTCCTTTACCTCAAGTTAGGATCCCTTTGAGTGAACACATATTGCGAACTCTTCTTGCCAGTGAAAACATCAACATGCACCCCACATAAATAGTGCCTCAAAATCTTCAAGACAAACACCACCGCCGTCAGCTCAAGATCATGAGTCCGGTAATTATGCTTATGCACCTTCAATTTCCTTGACGCATAAGCTACCACCTTACTATGTTGCATAAGTACACAACCTAACCCAATCTAAGAAGCATCACAATACACCACCAACCTATCTAAGCCACCAGGCAAAGTCAAACAGGAGCTGATGTAAGCCGATCTTTCAAAGTCAGAAAACTCTCCCAATACTCATTCGAGCATACACACTTGGCCTTCCTTTGAGTCAACATGGTCAGTGAAGATGCAATAGATGAGAACCCTTTAACAAACCTCTTATAATAATCAGCCAACCCAAGAAAACTGTGAATATTTGAAGGAGCAAGCTTGCTAAACATTGCAGACTGTTCACCAACTCCCGTCTAACCTTACCTATAAGATCAACTACAACATCCTCCTTGCCTGGATTGCATTACGAGCCTAAAGTAAATCTCCCTATCCAGTAGGGAGGGGTGGAGACAGGAAATCTTAAGACACGTTCTATAGCACAATAAGAATCATGAAAAAGTGAAACATTTCTTAAAATGCCTTGTAGCCTCCTACCCATAGATGTGGCGCGCTTCACATCCATAAATAAGACTCTACTTGATGCGGGATGTTGGACTCCAAGGACCATTTATAAACCTAGTGCTCTGATACCATATCTGTCATGATCCGGACCTAAGGTCTAGGAGTGACATGGCAAACGGGAACCCGAAGACCCCAAACAAGCCTCAAAGTATCCAAATTCACATCATCGATCTGGAAGTATACTCAAATAGTAAACACATAGTTCTAAGAGATGAGAAGGTAGGAATCACTCTATGGGAATATCATAGGAAGAGGGATTAAAATGGATTCACATAACACGTACCATATAAAGACTAAGGGGCGGGTAAGTACTAAGTGAGCATTTTAGGAGTTAGGATCTTCCACATTTCCACATCAAGCATACATATATATCAAAATTCCCATAATCAATCGATAATAGTCATATCCAATAGATAACCATAATCATAAGGTTCAAATATAACATATACCATATAGATCTGACGAGAGTCTATAAGATCTCCAACTATGCCTCTAGTCATAATATAGGATACGGGCCAAGTCATGTCCCGAGCTCACCCTCAAAGTAAATAATGCAAATGGAAGCAATATAGGTAGAGGAATGGTGACTTGTCCTTAGAAGATAGGACTCACCACAACAAATGTCTCAATTCCGATCTAGCGTCAAGTGGTGGATGAAAGTAATCTCAGGTCCCTACATGGTGAGATTATATAGGCAAAAGTATGTGTTAGTACATTTGAATATACTAAGTATGCAGGGTGCAATGCATGTAACTTACCAAAACCTGCATATAATGTTAGATGGAAAGGGCACATAATATAGAAAGAGATTTATAACAAGGAATGTAATATAACAAGATGCTAAGAAATTCATGATGTATGAAATAGAAATAATGCTCATATATATAGTTGGGATGTGACTCAACTGACATAAGTAAGACCAAACGAGCTATTACTTGGAATCTCAATGAAATCCTCTCATCGGTAAATAGGTGGTCTACTTGCCAAAGGTAAACCATACTTCACCTTACGGGCAACCCCATTTCGTATGAAGTAACCTTCCTTAAGGGAAACCCCATTTTGGATAGGATTTACACATATATCATATCATATCATATCAAATCATTTCTTCTCCTTACGGGCAACCCCATTTCGGAGGCATCTTTCCTTATGGGCAACCCCATTTCAGAAAGGACCTTATACTATGCATATAGTTCAAGGAAAGGGAGAGGGCCCTTGGGGATAGCCCTAACTCCTCCAATCCATCGGTGCTAAGTTATCATCCTACAAGAATACATATACGCGTATATATACATGCTTTCAAAAGAGACATTAGTCCTTTCCAAACCATTTCAATGCATTTTTAGGCTCAAAAGCCAAATACCATTCATAATAATTCCTACTTAGGCCCAAATGCCAAAATCATAGTCCATAGTCATAATACCCATGCATAGGAATAACCCATATATATATACAAGATGGTGCTAGCACCTAAAATGCTCAAGGATCCATAATCATAGAAATATACGTGATCACATTCTTGTCATAGCCATAATCTTATCAAATCATATGCATAAACATAACTGGGCTTAACTCACTTCATAATTTCCATAATAATCCAATGTCATGAATGCAAATGCCATAAATGATATGACGAAACGAAAGCATGGGTAATTAAGATTTAATCTAAAATCAATAATATAATATAAAATTCAAGTTAAAACATAATTAAATCCACATTTAAAATCACAATATAATCACTCATGCATAAACAAGTCTTGAAAAGGGACATGCATATTCATAACCTAATAACTTCCATATACATCATCATAATAGGGCTTCAAGTATCTCAAAATCATCAAATATGTACAACTCATACATTATTTTATTTTAATAAATCAAAATAGTGAAAACCCATATTTAAATAGGGCTTAAATTTATGAAATTTGATTTGAAAAGATTTGGGTCTTTTTGATTGGAAGGAACCAAAAATCAAACCCACATACCTATACCTCATGAAGAAAATCCAACAGAAATTTGAAAAAGAATTGAGCTTCCTTGCTTCCCAAGTTGAAAACCCTACTATAGTTCTTAAGAGTGTCTTTGAGAGAATTCAAAGTGTAAGGATGAAATTTGAATGAGAAGAATAACATAGAAAGTCATAAAAGACCCTTAGGACGAGCCACAATTACAAAAAGACCATTAATGAAGTAAAGATCACATTCCTTGTCAGGGACCTGTGAGGAGGTCTCATGGTCCGTACAAGGCTTCACGGACCGTGAAACCCACCCGTATAGTAACACTTAGGCAAATTTTAAGAAAACTTTGCACAAACTGGCTTTATGAAAACAACCATAATTTCTTCATCTGAACTCTAAATGAGGCGAAATCAAGTGGATTGGAAGATAATTCAACGAGATTTAATTTGATAGGTCGTGAGCCACCCAGTTCCATTTCTTCTAAGAGATATGATCTTTTAAAATTGACCCTTCTATCGGTACTTGTGAAAAACTAAGCAAATGGAATTCCTTTGAACTTGGCTTGATGTATGAGACCCATGATGGCCTTAAACAACATAAATAAGCTTGAATTACAGGCTTAAAAGTGAACTTTTCTTGAGCTTGAAGATTCCATACTCAGAAAAATTTTCAATCCAGAAGCCATATGGCCCGTATCACATGAGCCATGTGACTGGCCATGTGACCACACTTTGGCAAACTATTGCCATTTCAAGCTTAAGGCCATCTACACGACCCTCTACATGGTCCGTAAGGTATCACATGGCCCGTGTGGGGTCCAAGTATGACCCGCCTTAGCTTGAAATTCCACACCAAGGCCACACAACCAAAATTAAGGCCAAGTGTCATGCCACTAGAGGCCACACGGTCCGTGTGACCTCACACAGGTTGTATAGTCTCCTTTGAGAAGACACTTGGTCCAAATTTTATCCAAAAATGAAATCCTTAAGTTTTGATAAAGTCGTACAATATCCAAGACACTACAAGAACTCCATCAACTTGCATATGAATGCATAGATCCATTAGCCTAGCCTACAAAGGATCCTATGGCGGCACATAGTAAATGAGACATGATGTTGATTCTAGGATTCCCTTGCTGAATCCCACCACTATGCCCTATTTGGTACTATGTAATTCCCACGGAATACATTTGAAAACATATTCATAATCATAGTCATTCATAAGATTATAAATATAACATCATCATAAATGACTAGCTTATTAAAACATAAGATCTATCAAGTAAGGATTGTCCTTATCAAAAGGGATCTATCCTTTTGGTAAAAATTGTCCTTATCACCATCTTTAATATTCGTGAAAGGGAACCATAACTTAATAACCTTCTTAACCTTTCATAACATGCAATTGAACCCTCATCATTTGAAAGTCATACTTCATTAGAAACTTGATATGAAAGTTTTGTGGGTTTAGTGCATATAGGCTTTAAATCATGTAACTTAAGAGGGCTATGCATCAATGTAGTGAAAATCATCAATTTAAATTATTCTCAAATAACAACATAATTATTCACATCATCATTCAAACATATGTATGGGAAAATGAAATTCATCTAATAAAATCGTCAGCTTTATAGTAACTCATGGTATCATACATTCATTACTTAGAATATCATAAAATAGCTCATAATGTAAAACCCTTGAAAGAAAATCATGCAATTCAACTCAATAGATGATAATTCTTAACATATATTATGCACAATAGGAGTAATGAGAGATTCCCAAAAGAAAATAAAGGTGAATTTTAGAGAAATTGATAGAAAAGGTTTTGGAGCTCCATGGGTGGATGAACCCGTGGATGGAAGACCCACATACTTTAATGTTGTGAAACTTGATGAAGAAAACTTTGAAGAAACTTGAGGAACCACTTTGAAGTTAGGTCTTCAATGGAGGAGACTTGAACCCTACAAATTTGGAGGAATTTAATAGAGGAATTTTAGAGAGGTTTTTGGGAGGAATTCTATAGAGTTTGCGAGAGATTTAGGGCTAAAAATAATGGAATTTTAGCGTTTCACACATATAAGGATACTGGGATATGACCTGATTGCCTTACTTAATTTTGGAAAATTGAAAAAAAAATGTTCAATGAGGGAACAAGTGGGCGACGCGAACTTGCTCCCCCTAAGGTCATTTTTGCAAGAAGTCCAATTTTCTCCTGTTTTGTCCAAGTAATGAATTGAGGCCACTTTTATACTATCCGAAATATCTCGGCGATGTGAATTCTTTTCTGATTAAAGTAAAATCAATTGAAAAATTATTTTTTGATATGGTTGACCTAAAAATTGAAGGCGACCCATTTCCTACATAATGTTGCCTATTGTAAATGAATATGAAGTCGGATTTGCGAAAAATATATGATTGTTTTACGATATTCAAGAAATACACCATAAGGACATTCTAAATCGCATGGGAGGTGTTACAATATCTCTCCTTTGGGAATATTCATCCCTAAATGTAATGGGAACACTCTTGAGAGGAGTAAGAAGACAAACTTCAGCCCCAACATAAATGCATAAATACAACTTAAATATCATTTTCATGAAAACTTCAAACTTATGAGTCAAATATCATCAAAAGATGCTACCATGAGTATGAACGCTTGCAATATGACATCCATGGGCTGAAATACATGACTTGACACTTTAAATATGATCATCTTATTATTTAGGCTTGAGTAGAGGGGAAAAGATAAGAATATCATCTCACCATGTCCGCTTCCGCTTCTCAAGTTGCACTTTCGACTTGTTGGTTCCTCCAAAGGACTTTGACGGATGCTACATCTTTATTCCTCAATCTCTTTACTTACTTGTCCAGTATCTCAATCGGAACCTCCTCATATGTCGAATTCTCCTCAACACTCACATCCTCTAATGGGACTATGGAGTTTGGATCTCCCATGAACTTTCTCAACATTGACATATGGAACATCGGGTGCATCATATACATTTCCAATGGAAATTCTAATTCATAAGACACCTTGCCAACCCATCTCATGATTTGAGGCTCCACATACCTAGATCTCAACTTCCTATTCTTTCCAAATCAAGCCACACCCTTCATGGGTAATACCTCAAAGTAAACCCAATCGCTGACACTAAATTTAAGGTCCCTTCTTCTCACATCAAAATAGGATCTTTCTCTACTTTGAGCCATCTTTAATCTTTCTCTTATGAGTCTTATTTTTCCCATGGCCTCCATAACCAAATCCTATCCAATCAAGGCTATTTCACTAACCTCAAGCCATCCAACCAGTGACCTATATTGTCTACCATGTAGGGCCTCAAATGGTGCATCTTAATGCTTAAGTGAAAACTATTGTTGTAGGCAAACTCGATGAGAGGTAGATGATCAACTCAACTTCCTTTGAATTCCAAGACTCAAGCCCTCAACATGTCCTCTAATGTTTGAATTGTTCTTTCAGCTTATGCATCGATTTGAGGATGAAAGGCGGTGCTTAACTTCACTTTGGTACCAAGACCTCTTTGGAATGAATTTATTAAAGGAGAGGTGAACTGAGTCCCATAATCCAAAATGATGAACAAGGAACCCCATGCAACCTCACCAACTCCCGGATGTATAACATGGCATAATCTTCGGACCAAAAGTTGTCTTGAACAAAAAGAAATGAGCTGATTTTTATCATCCGATCCACTATCACCCATATAGAATCAAAATGCCTCTCGGTTTTAGTCAGCTCAACTATAAAACCCATATTAATTTCTTCTCACTTCAAAGTAGGGATCTAAATATCTTGAGCCAAACCACCTGGCCCTTGGCGTTTTACTTTAACTTGTGGAAAATTGGAGCATTCGATCACAAATTTAGCAATGTACTTCTTCATTCTATTTCCACCAATATACTTCCCTCAAGTCTCTACACAACTTACTGAAACCAGGGTGAATAGAATAAGAGGAATTGTGAGCGTCTTGCAATATCAAATTTCTCAATCCATCAATATCAAGCATACATAATCTCTCTTGGTAACGAAGTACTCCATCTCTTCTTTGTGAGAAGACCTCTATCTTTCCTTCCTTCACTAATTCTTTCAATTACACCAAGATGGGATGAAGATATTTCTTAGACTTGAAATCTTCAATCAATGATCACTAGGAGCCATTTATCTTCGTCACACCACCATTCCCGGCATCACTCAACTTTACCCTAAATCTAGCCAACCTATGGACTTCTTTGCTAACCCCCTCTTTCTATCATTTTTGAGGTGTGACACACTACCCATGAACATTCTACTAAGTGCATTGGCTACCACATTAGCCTTACCCAAGTGATATTTCACACTCATGTCATAATCTTTGAGGAGTTCTAACGATTTTCTTTTCCTT
Source organism: Solanum ossicruentum (assembly GCA_025774065.1). NCBI lineage: Eukaryota > Viridiplantae > Streptophyta > Magnoliopsida > Solanales > Solanaceae > Solanum > Solanum ossicruentum. The sequence goes on along the minus strand of JAOTQR010100168.1, from coordinate 12,690 downwards.
AAATTGAGGTCCTTTTGTGTAAACACATGTTGGAGACTCTTATAATTGGTGAACAAACACATGTTGGAGACTCTTATAATTGGTGAACACATTAACATGGACACCATATAAATAGTGATGCCAAATTTTCAATAAAAAACCACAACTGCTAATTCAAGACCATAGGTCAGATAATTCTTTTCATGTACCTTTAATTTCCTTAACACATAGGCAATCACCTTATTATTTTTCATCAATACACAACTTAAAACAATTCTTGAGGAGAACGATAAACAATAAACCCATCGGGGCAAAGTCAAGATTGGAGCCAAAGTTAACTAATCCATCAAAGTTTGGAAGATCTTCTCACAGTCATTCGTCTACATAAACTTCAATCTCTTTTGAGTCAATTTAGTTAATGGATATGAGATAAAGGAAAACCCTTCAAAAAATCTTCTACAATAATTGACTAGACCCAAGAAACTCTTAATATATGTAGGGGTTAATGGTCTAGGCCAATTTCTCACTGCTTCCATCTTCTTGGGATCAACATTTATCCCATCACCTGACACAACATGCCCAAGAAATGTAATTTCCTTCAACCAAAACTCACATTTATTGAACTTGGCAAATAACTTCTAATCCCTCAAGGTTTGTAAGACCATCCTCAAATGATCTTTGCGATCTTCTTCATCACGTGAGTAGATGAAAATGTGATCAATGAATACCACCATAAACATATCAAGGTAGGGTTTGAACATCCTATTCATGAAATTTGTAAAGATTGGCGGTGCATTGGTTAAAGCAAAGGACATCACCACAAATTCAAAATGTCCATACCTTGTGCGAAATGTTGTCTTGGGAATATCACATTCCTTTACCCTTAACTGATGATATCTGGACTCAAATCAATTTTGGAGAAGTGTTTGCCCCCTTGTAATTGGTTGAATAGATCATTGATCCTTAGAAGTGGATATTTGTTCTTAATGGTAACTTTGTTGAGTTGGCGATAGTCTATGCACATTCGGAGTGACCCATCCTTCTTCTTTACAAACAACACCGGGCCACCCCACAAGGACTTACTAGGTCTAATAAATCCTTTCTTTAGCAAATCCTTCAATTGCTCCTTTAGTTCTTTCACCTCTTTCGGCGCCATTCTATAAGGAGAGATTGATTAGGTTGAGTGTCGGGCAAAAGATCTATGCCAAAGTCTTTCTCCCTTTCAGGAGGGACACTGAGCAACTATTCAAGGAACTCATTAACTATGGAATCGACTCAAAAGATGGTCTTTCGGATGTGATATCCCAAACACTCACTAAATAATAGATGCACCCCTTAGAAATCATTTTGTGAGCTTTAATATAGGAAATATATCAACCTTTACATGAAGAACTATCACCCTTCTACTCAAGAGTAGGTTCATTTGGAAATTAGAACTTGCACTACAAGTCCGACAATCTATAAAGGCACAAGAAGCATGCAACCAATCCATCCTAAGTATAACATCAAAATCATCCATGGAAAGCTCTACAAATTCACAAGGAATAACTTTGACACAGGACAACCTCTATAGACTCTTTTTACAACAATGGGCTCACTAACGAGAGTGCTAACTTTAAAAGGCTCAAAAAGTATTTCGAGACATGCATGAAATCTATTAGCTAGAAATGGTGTGACAAAAGACAAATTTTACCTTGAATCTAAAAGTGCTTAAGCATCAAAATCACAATCTTTGAACATAATAGTAATGTAACACTTCCCATGTGACTTGAAAAGTACCTATGATGTATTTAATGAATACCTTATAATCATGTAAAGATCCAACCTCGGGGCCAAGTCATTATACAATAAATGAGATACTCGAAGGTACCCCATCCAAGTCATCTTAAATATCATAAGCATTCATAGGAATAAAACTTGAAGAAAAGCTGAGTTTAAAACGAGAAAGGGTCTATGGGCAATTTATTACAATGCAGCAACATTAAAAAGCATTCATGAAAACATAATTTATCCAAACATCATACCATCTAACTATGGATATATAGTTCGTCCGACGATCGACCTCTATCCAATAGGAAAGATTTTAACATTTAATAACTTAGAAAGGCCTTGGGAGGTTACTCTAGATGTGACCGACACTCAGAGACTATTGCTAGTCCCCTAGCGAACCACTTGGTATCATCACATTCATTCATTCAATAACTAATCAATGAATAGAAGACTAAAGATAGAAATAGGCAATCTAAGTTTCAAATATCATGTCACATAAATAGGCTAGTATGAACAAAACTAGCTCAACAAAGTCTCAATATTAATAACTCAACTCTAGTCTATGAAGCCTCTATCACTATCAGATGGTGCCAATGACAGACTCATGACTACCTCAAAACAAAATAAAGCTAACCTAAGTATAACTCTATAAAGCTAGATGAAAGTAAAATAATAATCCTCCGAAGCATGAGAGGCTCACCAACTCTGCTAATTTCGATAGATACTCAATAATATACCTATTGACGATCTCTAATACCTGCCTATGCATCATAAAATGATGCAGTCCAAAGGAGACATCAGTAGGTGGAATGTACGAGTATGTAAAATGACTGAATGAAACTGATAAAGGTAGAGTAATATAGAAACAACATAAACTCATAAGACATGTTTTTTAATCAAAATGTCATATGTCTATCTAAAGTAAGAATACAGACTAGACAAATGACCCATCAAGACCAATCAAGCCTCTTCAATCAACTCAACTCAACTCAGAGTACTATCAGTGTGGGGCCTATTTTGGTGTTTCGCTTATCCAACAACAATCATTTATGAGCTAGTGTATGTACAACATCACGCTGATGTTGCCACAACCATTCCGTACTTGCCAGGTAAAGAACAGCTAGAATCCATATAGGATTAGGTCTCTAAAATCCTCTATTGCTTTCTGGGACTTTACCTCAAGAAGGAACCATTGCTGTGATGGTTCAATCCTCACCTACACTTGGTGACATAGTTAATGAGAGCGAGTCGGACTCACTTTTACTCATTTTGGTGCTCGATACTCCTCTCAAGACTTAATGCTCATAAGACTCCTCATCTCCCTAACTTATCTCAATAGGTCTCATAGAGACCCTCATTAGCTCAATTAGTCTATGGAGACTCTCTTCAACTCATTAACTTAACTCAAGTGGGGCTATTTGGCCTAACATCTCAAACATCTCCTTAACCCAGTTCTCATTTAATAACTCAAGGACTCAGAATAATCATTAGGAAGAAGTCAATTAGACAAAACTCTAGAATTAAGTATGAATACTCATGGGAACATCATGACTATTTTAATTGTATTTTAAGTTTAGAAGGGTTGGAAAAGGTATGGAATGCCCCTCATGAAAAATTTTAAAAAGGTTCGTCCCGGGTACGTGGGTCTGCGATGCAGACTTGTATTTTTTTTTGGGTTTTTCATCGAAATTTCTCCAATCAAGTTTTCTGATCCCGTAAAAAATATTTAGACCAAAATTAAGTGTAACTCCGCGGTAGGTGCACATCCCACACCTATTGCGCACTTATTTTAAAAATTATTTTTGCAGCAAAAAATTATCTTTTCATCCGGCTCAAAAATTAACTGATATCATTCTCCCACTCAATATTTCATGTTGATTGCATTTTTGACCTCAGATTTGCCATCGAGTTTTGGGGAGATGCGTTATGTGCACATATCTCTTTTAGGGGCATTTTGGTAATTTTACTGAGTGTTACATTATCTCTCCTTTGAAATCATTCATCCTCGAATGATGAGTAAGGGTAGACATCAAGGCACGAGTACGATCAAGGCTCCTCTCAATACTCACTCAATCAATCGAACTCTCGACTCCTCATCAATCTTAACAATCTCTATTCTGACTCGAGAATAGACACATCAACTCAAGAATAGACAAATCAAATTAAGTCAAAAGGGTATGGACATTGCCTTTAGCATCTTGTCATCAGGCACGAATCGAATATTAGAACTCAATCATTTCAAATCACTTAAATGTCTCGACAATCAATCACTCGAACTCAAGAAGGAAATTATCAACTCTAATCGCGAATGAGGCCATTGTGATCTACAAGACACTATGGATACTCTCAAGCTTAGCACCTCATCTCGACTATATTCCTTTTTAATAGCACTACACTCCTTCAACTTAAGCTTATAGCTCTATTCAACTCTTTGCCTATCCACATCATCTTATTCTGTTCACGCCTAACTCTAAGTCTCAAGGTGCTAGTACTAGGATAATCATACTTACACCAATCTAATCCCTCTAGATCTATGTTTCATATCTCCATAGTGACCTTTAAACTGAGAACATTACCTATTCTCATTCTCTAACCAATTCATGGCCTCTTTAAGGTCAATACCACTAGAGGATCTTCACCTTACCATAGTACATCAACATGCTTGATCGTATGAACTCTTAGCATGGGATTCCTTTACTATCTATTAGACTTATCACAATCTCTCTAAATCCTCCCCCACGTCTAAATCCTTAAGGAAACAATATCACCTCATTTGCAGAATCAAGACCACTCATTCTCTCTCATCAACCATCACTCTTCTACCACCATTAACATTTTTTTCAAGACTGGAAAGCAAGATCATTAATAGGCTTAGAACAAAAGATCATTAGCATGATTCAATCGAGAAGTCTTAGTCGTGAACTTTCATAATGAAGTACAATCCCTCTCATCTATCAAGACTCATTTTGAGTTCACATAACTATACATAGTGTAAGATTCCGATCACATCTCATTCAATGGGGCTAGGAACTCTTAGATCAGTGAGGTAAGATCAAAATTATTGAATGAAGTTATCGCTTGTCATCCTCGAAACTCAACGCGAATGATAATCAACAAGTAGTGCAAGGGATCTTGTATAATTATTATTACTGCCATGTTCAAGTTTGGCTCACTAGTAGAGGTCAAGCATGTTTATGAGCTACTCATGTCAAGCTATCATGTCTCTTACAAGTTATTCGTGTTATGGTTAAAGTATGATTATTTCAAGTATTTCATGGGATTAGACTTAGCACCGATTGAGGCTTAAGATAGGGGCTCGACACAAGGGGTCCTTATATAAAGTCTTTAGTCTCTAAACTATGTGCCACCATAGGATTATATATTTTACCCTTGCTATACTAGTGGATCCATCTAGTTCATTTTATCATGTTTGGTTTGCCTTGGCAAGTAGACCAACACTTTGCCAGGGGGTGTCATACCCGGTCACTGTACCGAGGGGTGTCATGCCTCGGATTCCAAGTTGTAGCTGCTTGGTCTATATCTATTGAGGTCTTTTCCATATATGTATGGTATATTATGCAAGTTAAATATTTTACAAGCATATTTTAATACAAACATTGATCATGCATGTCATATTGAGATTATATCTCCATTGATTATAATTTTTCATTTTGAATACTATGGCTTATGTATTTGATGCATTGCACCTCACATACTTAGTACATTCCAAGTACTAATGCATACTCTATGCCTACATGGTTTCACCATGTAGGTACTGAAGCTTCTTTTGATCCTCCTCCTCTACGTGGCTAGTTCAATTTTTTGAAGAAAGCTATGGTGAGTCCTCAACTCCGAGGATAATATCTATGTTAGTCATGTTATGTTGAGACTTCTCTTTTATATTGAACACTTATTATTATGAGGGTGAGCCCGAGAAATGTCTTAGCCCCCGCCCCATTCTAAAGTAGAGGTGTTGTTGGATACTAAGTTTGTACATACTTTGAGCTTGACTCTTCTTCTGTTTCTATGTTATGAAAGACTTCCCTTGGTCCCGCTTGCCTTTTTAATTATATCACCTGTCTATGTGTATTTTGCTTCCGCAACCAAGTATGTGTGAATGATATGCTAAGAGGCTTGTTTGGGGTTCCTTCGGGTTCCCCATTCGCCGTGTCACGTTTAGGCCCTAGGCTTGGGTCATGACAATAGACTTATTAAATCTCATAGCCAATAATCTATCAACACCTCCCCTCTTTACAACTCATGTACCACTCACCCATTCACTATACCTCATTATCTGGCTAAGCTTATAACTTTATGAATTTCACAAGGCTCTCCCTCAGAACCATGAGCCTAGTTTAGATGTATCACTTCATAAGTATTTTGTTCTCCCTATTCAACATCTATACTTCACCCTCACTAATACGAATATCAGAATACATCAACATAAACCTCTTTCTAGTTTGAGCGTGCTCTAACACATTCTAACTATAACTCTTTCTCTATACCTCATCATGAAAATCATAGGGTACTTATGACCCTTTCATCAAACTGATGGCAAGCAACTCATCACCCCATTACACACCTAATAGATACCTGACTCTAACTACAGGCCTCAGTCAACCATCACCGTTTCTAATTCGCCCCTTTCTTCCCATCATCGTTGTTATAACTCTGGGATGATTCAATTCTACTCAGCGTTTGTAAGGCCTCAAATCTCACTCTTAAGGGGGGGGGGTAACATTAAACTTTTAGAGATATAACTTTCTCTCTAATTGGTAACATCAAAAGCAAATAAAGACTCAAATCATACCAGTCATGACATCTGTAGAACTTTCATGATCCTCTCTAACTGGGGGTGCTGGTGTAGAAGCTAGGGCCTTTTTCGCCCACTTAGGACATTCTCTTTGAAGGTTACCCACTTGGTACACTTGTAACATCCATCACTCCCTCCACGGTATTTTCCCAAGTGAAGTTTGCCATACTTGCCATAAGATGGCTTGCCTTGTAGACCTCGAGCCACACTAGCCTGTGACTTAGTTTCAAATATCATGTCACTTAAATAAGCTAGTATGAAACAAACTAGCTCAACAAAGTCTCAACATAAATAACTCAACTCTAGTCTATGAAGACTCTATCACTATCAAGTGATGCCAATGACTGACCCATGGCTATCTCAAAACAAAATAAAGCTAACCCAAGTCTAACTCTATAAAGCTAGATGAAAGTAAAATGGGAGGCTCACCAACTTTGCTGATTTCGATAGATCCTCAATGATGTGCCTATTGACGATCTCTAGGACCTGCCTTTACATCATAAAATGATGCAGTCCAAAGGGGACGTCAGTACGTGAAATGTATGAGTATGTAAAATCGTTAAATGAAACAGATAAAGGTAGAATAATATAGATATAACATCAACTCAGAAAGTACTCAATCCGAATATCAGATGTCTATTTAAAGCAAGAATAAAGAGTAGGCAAATGACCCATCAAGACCAGATAAACCTCCTCAATCAACTCAAATCAACTCAGAGTACTATTAGTGTGGGGCCTATTTGGGAGTTTTTCTTATCCAACAACAATCACTTATGAGCTAGTAAATGTACAACAATCCCGCTAATGTTACCATAGTAATTACTACTTGCCAAGTAAAGAACAATTAGAATCCACAAGGGATTCAGCCTCTAAAGTCCTCTATTGCTTTCAGGGACTTTACCTCAAGAGGAAAATAATTGTTGTGATGGTTTGATCCTCATCTACGCTTGGCGACGTAGTTAATGAGTGCGAGTGGGACTCAGTCTTACTCATTTTGGTGCTCGATATTCCTCTCAAGACTCAATGCTCATAAGACTCCTCATCTCCATAACTCATCTCAATAGGTCTCATAGAAATCCTCATTAACTCAATTAGTCTCATTGAGACTCTCATCAACTCAACTAAAGTGGGGCCTTTTGGCCTAACATCTCAAACATATCCTCAACTCAGTTCTCATTTAATAACTCAAGAACTCAGAATAATCATTAAGAAGAAGTCAATTAGACAAAACTCTAGAATTTAATTATGAATACTCATGGGACCATCAAGCTCTAGTAACTCCTCATCATACATACATCATCATCACAATCAACATACTTAAGTCATGACGCTAGACTCAATCCTAGGTTTATTCATGTGATCTTTATAAAATAACATATAGTATTTTTGCAATAACTCAGGTAAAAACATTAAATCAGCAAAACAAGATTATGATGATCATCAACACATTAAAATACATGTTATATATATATATATATAATTTACAAGGAAATATTCAAAAAAACGTGTATGTAGACTCGTTAGGCTCTCAACTCCTCTATTACCAGCAATGGGGGCACATGGAAGAACATTCTCATATTTAGTTTTAGCCTTACATACCTGGGATGAAGGTAGACAATCCATTTGGCACGAATCCAACTTTAATTCCTCGACTCCTTGCTCTTCTCTCTTTTCCTTAGCCCTAGGTCTTTTGTTAGAAGTTTTGAAAGGCTTAAGAATGAATTAAAAATCTTTTTTTATACTCAAAATAACCTATTTTGATTGTATTTTAACCTTACAAGGGGTTGGGGAAAGGTTTGGAATGTCCCTCATAAAAAATTGAAAAAACATTCAGCCCAGGTACGTGGGTCCGCGACGCAAACTTATTTTTTTTTGAATTTTTTTCTGAAAATTCTCCTATCGAGTTTTCTAATCTTGCAGAAAATATTTGGACCAAAACTAAGTGCAACTCCATGGAAGGTGACCATCGCACACCTGTCGCACACTTATTTTGGAAATCGTTTTCGCATCAAATAATTATCTTTTGATCTGGTTGCTCTAAAAATTAATCGAGATCATTTCTCCACTCAATTTTAATGTTGCTCACATTTCTGGCTTCGGATTTGTCATCGGGGTTTTGGAAGACATGTTATGCGCACATCTCTCTTTTAGGGGTATTTTGATAAATTACATCGGGTGTTACAGAAAGTAAAAGCCTCAAAAGCACAACATATGCATCATCTCAAAAGAAAAAAAAATACAAGCTAGAATAGAAAATGGTATGGAGCCGAACTAAGGGCTCTCCACGACAAAAGAACTATTCTTGAATGTCTTAGCACTAGCCACGAGCCGGTGGAGGAGTGTCTATCTCTACATGATTAAATGATGCGAAAAAAAATATGAGTTAGTACTTTTGGAATATACTAAGCATGTGAGATGCAATGAAAATATGAAATTGTAATGCCATCATTCATAAGTAATATATATATATATATATAGATAGATAGTTAATGTACATAAACATGAATGCATGAAAAGAACATATATGATGGAACCATATCATAGAATCTTAAACTTGTGGAAGTGGACCTTAACCGACATATAAGACAATGTGTGCTACTGCATAGAATCCAACATGATCCCATACGTTGGCACGAGGAGACCACTTACCAGGTGGAACTCCATCACTTTGCATGCATCTTTATATTACATAAATAGCATATCTGGATCCACTAGCCTAGCCTACAAAGGCTCCTATGATGACACATAGTTAATGAGACAAAAGATTGATACTATGGTTTCCTTATCGAATCTCACCTCAATGTCACATTCAGTGCTAAGTTATCCCATGAAATTTTTAAAACATAATCTTAGTCAATTTAAGAAGATTCCAGAACCAAAAGAATAGAAAAATAATACAAAAATTCCCAAAGAACAATTAAAGTTAAACTGAAACACAGTAAAGACGCAACCGTCATTGCGCCTTATCCTCGTGCTATTGACGCCGTAAAGAAACTGAAAGAGAAGGGCACTGACAAGAATGATTTCTTGTAAGGTGTAAGCCACAATGCGCCTTGCAGGCAATGGGCCCAGCCTTTTCTTCTTCCTTTATTTAAATCACTCTGATTTTTTAATAAAATAAATATAACTATTTTTGGATTATTAGCTTTTATAGTATTTATATTATTTTTCTAATAACTAGTTTTAGTATACGTATTCTACACGTATGAATCACGTCAATATAAAAATTATATATAAATAGTACTTATCATTAAAATAAATAAAATTAAATAAATATTATTAGTTTAATGCAATAGTTTGACCTATTGTAATAGAGTAAAGATGAAAAAATCAATTCAATTGCTTATATGCTAATAGTTTATTAATACATAATGTAATAATTTAGAATTGAATAGTTAGAAATTAAATGATTAATTAGACTAAAATTTACTGCAACAAAAGATTCTGAAATATAAAAGGAGTCGTTTAATGTTTCCAACATAATTTCACTGAATTTATTTCTTTTTAAATTTGTTATATTACATACTTTTATTAACAAAGTATAGTCAAAATTTTATTAGTTATTTACATAGAATGGTCCTAAATTAAAAGTGAATCATAAATATAAAAGAAACTTTAATGCAAAAGTAAATCTTGAAACTAAATGAGGAAAAGATCAAATAATAAATTAAGAAAAATAGTGAAAAAATGATTTTGTTTAAAGCAAAGCAGGATTACCTTCCTTGAGATATTACTTTACCTTATGAAGATGTTAGTTACAAAATAAGAGACTTTTTATATACTTGAATAAATGGAACTTGTGAATAGATAGAGATGTTAGAAACAAAATAATAAAAGAATTTAAATAACGAAAATTTATTAGACTAAAGTAACTAAACGAAGGTTATAATATAATTTGAATAAAGCAAGTTAAGCTGACATAATCATTAATATTATTTTCTTTAAATTCAAAATCAATATTATTTTCTTTAAATTCAAAAAGTGAAAATGAAAGGGGAAAAAATATGAAATAAAGAAAGTGAGTGTAATATAAGATAATCAAATTGAATTGAAGTTCGGAAAAAATCATAAAATAAGATCCAACATCACTTAGCACAAATCGATGAAGGGAGTGAGTGAATCAAAAGTTGAAATTGAAGTGTTTTTATAGAAGTAGAATAGTCATAAATCAAAAAAAGAAAATAAATATTTTATTATATTTAGGACAAAATATTTTATTCTATAATTAGGATTCATGATGAAATTAGAAAAACTTTTATATATTTTCAAATAATTGGAAGTTTAAACAAAAAAGAAAGGTTAAAAAACGTGTTTAAAAAAATTCTTGAACTTTCCTTTTGGACATTTTTCCTTTTTTTTTTTTGGGTTAAACTAATTTCCTTTTAGATCAAATATATTTTAGTTTGAGAAGGATTGCAAGGATTTTTCTTTATTTAATTTTATTAATTTTTTTTGTTTTTAAACTAATTTTCTTTTAGACCAAGTTTATTTTAGTTATAAAAGGATTTTTTGTGTAACGGTTTCTCTTTATTTAATTTTTATTACATTTAATATAATTAAAATAATAATTCTAAAAAATGGTGAAGAGACAATTTTGTATAAAGATCAGTCTTTTAATGAAGGGCAAAAAGTTCAATAAATATTATTAAAGACCTTCACACTTTTAATATAGTTTAGATTAGGGTCCAAAGCATTAGTCATGTGTCGTAGTATTTATTTATTTTTATAAATTTAACACTGTTTGTTACAAAATTTGTTGTCATGTTTCTTGTCAAACTAGTTACAAAGATCTCGTGCAATGCATAGCCAAATAGTTATTCGTTAATTTATTTTTTAATGATATAATTAAACGCTAGTAAATTTTTTCATTAAGAGTAAAATTAATATCCAATAAATATTATTAATGTTGATTAAATTTTAAATTTAATAATTAAGTGATTTTTAATTTTTTTATATAAATATTTGTAATACTTCCTTTTTGGCACAAATATAATCACGAAAAGATGCTAAAATAATTATTTAATTTTATTCGTCCATTTTAAAGAGAAATTTGCTTTATCCTAATTTTAGTGTTTATTTAACTCAAAATAACTAATTGAGACGATATAGTGAAATCACAGTTAAAGCTACTAGGAAATTATTTATTAGCAAATATTATAAAATTATAATTGAAGTAAGCAGTTGTTTAAAAAGACTAATAAAAAAATCCACAAAAATATTCTTATGGGCTTCGCATATTGTATAAGAGAAAACAAGTAACTCAAACATGTATCTCAACAGAGAGGCGCTTGCTTGCTGCCTAACTCCCTCTTATAAGACAAGAGAAAATATGTCAATTTCATTATCATTGAATGCGTCCTATATTTTTATCTTTACAATTTTCAACTAATAACTTATTTATTTATTAAATTCTATATTAAATGATTATTAGTAATTATATATTTGCTAGGTTTCTTTAAATTAAAAACATTGATGGTACGAAGGAAGATATTTAAAAAAGAAAAAAGTAAAAAGGGGCAATATTAAAATATGTGATATTATGTTATAAATTACTCTCTCCATCTTATTTTATGTGGCACTGTTTGACTTGGCATGATATTTAAGATAAAAAGTAAAACTTTTGAAATTTGTAGTTTAAAATCTCTGAGAATTTTATGTGGTTGAGATTCATTTTATTAGGGTAAAAGGAAAATTTTAAAATCAAATTATTTTTAATTAGAGTAAGATGATATTGTTTTCGAGACGAACCAAAAGAAAGTGTGTCACATAAAATGGGACAGAGAGAGTATTAGTTATTATAATTTATAATTTTTTAAATATTTTTAAAAATTAGTTAACTTCAATAAATGTTAGATAATTTTAAAGTTGAAGTTAAATTAGATACAAATAATATTGAAATAATAGAGAATTTGCAAATAAATTAGGTAAATTCAACCTAGTTTACAAATAAGATCACAAGGACAGAATAATGATGTTACAACAATAACAATAATAAATCTCATATGAATTTGCGAATGATGAAATATATTGTCATGACCGGCCTCACACGTATAGGTATTGTCCGCTTTGGGGCGTTACGTATCGCCGTCCCCCTCACGGTTTTGTCCCCTTGGGTTTTACCCCAAAAG
>JAOTQR010100167.1:0-64351 GCA_025774065.1 Solanum ossicruentum | reverse complement strand
CCCCCCTTTTTCTTTTTTTTTTTTTTGTTTTATTTTTTTCCGATGTAGGGGAGAAGGTTGGGGAAAAAAAAGGGGGTGGGGGGGGGGGGGGGGGGGGCGCATTTGTTCGTATAGCGTTGGAAATTACTTGAAAGGTAACTTTTAATCATTATTATGACTAATAAAAGTGAATGTGGTATTATTTATTTGAGTTTGTGTTTTTATTGTTATTTCTCCCATTGTTGCATCTTTTCACTGTTGAGCTATTTTCAGCGATGTTGTAGCAGAATAGATTCAGCACTTCCTAAACTATATAGAATAATAGCAGAAGTATTTTTTAGCAACTGGTTCACCACTTCTGCAGTAATTTTTATTTACTACTAAATGTACTGCAGTATTTGTTGTATCTTATGTTTCAATTGATTAAGTAGTTGCTGAATTAAATAAAATTGTTGTTGTATTTTTATACAGTTTTCTCATGTTTTCAATTATTATTATTTGGACACCTTCAACATCATCAATGAGAGAATATAATATTAGGAGTTAATTGTCATGGTGAATGGATTGAGTCCAATAATCGTTTTATTTGGCACTGGACCAACAAAGAAATGATCGAGAAGATAGCGATGATTGTGAATCGAGATATCGCATATGAGCATATTGTGTCAAATTATTGCCAGCTATGAATTAAATTATGATCCAAAAGATATTATTATCACTTATATGCATTCTTATGGTGAAAACCAGAGTGGCTCCATTTAGAATAAAAAATCAAGTGAGTTTATGGATTTATTTGGAAGATGAAGAAAGACCCATTCTACGAGCATACATGGTTGAAAGGGTTGTGAAGAACAAAAAATTCACCTCAAAATCAAGAAATATTGAATGATGAATGTGATGTGATGGATATGGACATGGACATTCTAGATAGTGGAAGTGGAGGAGAGGAGATGCCGACCCCAGAAGTTGCTAGCAACACACCAGCAAATACATAATCAACACAGTCGAATCATGTTCAAGATAATGACATAGGTTTTTATAATGGTATGATATTTAAGAATAAGCAAGATTTAGATATTGCATTGAAAATAGCTTATTTGAAGCAAGACTTTAGAGTAAATAAAGTGATACACTCGTACCTTGTACATTGCATCAAGTGTGTACGTCGTGAGTGCAAGTGGTGGCTGAGAGTTGCGTAACTCAAATGCTGTGACAAATTTTACATTAGAAAGTATGAAAAGTTTCACACTTGTGGTTATCAGCATCTGACGAGCCATAATACGTATGCTATGGCCAAAGTAATTGGTGTATACTTCAAACATAAGTTTACCTAGTGTAAAAGGCCATCCATAAGAGATTTGAGAGCCTCACTTCATATTGAATTGGGATGCAAGGTTAGTTATTGAAAACTTTGGAAGGGAAGTGAAATTGCGAAATCTTTGATAAGTGGAACACACGAGCATGGATATGAAGTGTTTGGCGCATATTGTTATATGCTTAGAACTGTAAATCTAGGGACCAAAATGATATTAAAACTTAATGTAAATGGTAAGTTTAAGTATTTTTTTTATGGCCATGGGAGCTTGGATTCTTGGTTTTAGGTATATGAGAAGGAACATTTTTAAAAGGTAAGTATGGTGGAGTTTTGTTGTCTATTGTTGCACAAGATGCTGAGAAACATATTTTTCCTTTTGTATTTTGAGATGTTGACTTCGAGTGTAATTGTAAGACACCTCATGTGCCTCGAAATGCCTTATAAGTGTATTTATTGAATATCTCAAATCCATGTATGATTTCGAAAATCCGACTTCATATACTTGTTCAGGAGAAAATTGTGTAGAAAAAATGTTCCCTAAATTTTTAGAAGACCCGTAGCGAAAAATAATTTACACAACAAGAACAGAAATAGTGATGATATGCGAAAGAGCTGTGTCGCGCCCTGGGCGCGACTCAGTGTAATATTTCCCTTATTTTTCCAGCTTCATCCAAGGGTATTTGGGTAATGACCTAATGCCCACTTAAATGTGAAACCTTCCTTCCTCAATCATTTTTCAAATTTTAAACTCTTAAAAACTCTCTCAAATCTCTCCAAAACATCATTCAATACCCCATTAAAATTCAAGAATCTCAAGAACCAATTTTGGAATTCAAGGACCCAATCCAAGCTTCAAGTCTTCCTCAACTTTTCTACAAAACTAGTCTTAAGTTTAGGTATACGGGTTTCATTTATGGGATCCTTCCACCCATGAAGCCAAACCTGCGCTCTCTTTCAAATTTCATGATTTTTAGGTTGAATACTTTATGGGTAAACTTTATTATGCATTATAAGTATGCTTGGAGTTTGGGATCTTCAATTATTGATTAAACATGCATGAATACCTATTGAAAGCTTATTCTATGAATTGATTTTTATCTATTGAAGCTATGAATGTTATGAACTATGAAAACTATGGAAGATCGGAAACTTTTAAGTTAGATTTCATGATACCCAAATTAGGGGTTTTACGACAATGTTGGCGGATTAATCTGAATGACTTTAAAATGAATTGATTTTACTCCTTCTTGCCTTAAACTCCTAAATTGCATGATTTTAAGCATGTGTATGCATACCCACCATATTTGATGAAGTTTGCATAACCTTGAATCTTATTTTAATGGAAGGCTACTATATGATTTGCAAGACGAGTGCTTTATGATAAGGTATAGGCTCCCAAGCATATATTAAACTTATGAAAAGTTTCTATGATCTACAAATGAATTATTGAGCTCTTATGCTATGTTTTATTCTCATGTGAATTGTGAAGCCTACTAGAAGGGGTTATGAACTAACTTGTATTCCACACCCTCTAGTACAAGGAAAATGTCTACATAAAGGAGTATGAACTAAGTTATGCACCCCACCCTTATGTACGACTTAATACTATATACTATCTAGAGCCTAAATGAAGGGGTCATGAACTATGTTGTATGCCTCACCATCATGTACTACCCAATACTTACTATGAGGGGTTATGACCTAATTCATATTCCTCACCCTCTGGTAAAAGGTATTTGGATGAGTTACTTATGTTACTTTATTTTGTTATACAAGTTATGCAAGTATGATTATTTTCATGCACATTTTCTCCTAAGCATTGACTATACATGTCATATTAAGCTCACGTCTTATTATTAGGATTACATATCTTGATTATTATGGCTTATGATCCTTGTTGCCTTGCACCCTGCATACTTAGTACATTCTAAGTAATAACGTGTGCTCTATGCCTACAAGATATCACTATGTAGGGATCGGAGCTCCTAATGATCCTTCTCCTCCACGTGACTTGACGAATTCTTGAAGGCTACTATTGGTGAGTCCTTTACTCCCGGGACGACATTCCTCTTTACTTTCATGATTTGATAAGACTTTCTAATTTTGGATACTTATTTTGAGGGTGAGTCCTGATGTGCTATCAAAATACAACACATTTGATACCCAAAACAAGGGTTATGGTGAATTCTTAATGCGTCTTTTTATGGCTTTTATGTGTTTTCTTATTGTTCTTGCAGAAAAGTTAAATTGGCATGATTTTGAAGAAAAGTTGCAAAGTTTTGCTAAATCATAGGACATACGACCTTACCTATAAGCCGTTGCCCAAACTACGAGTCGTACGGTGTGTCGTAGTAAGAAACAAAGACCAGTATCCAGAAATATGCTAAGTGGAGGTCACCCTTATGAGGCCATCCTATGAGTTGTAAGTCTCACCATGACTCATATAGGTGGAATCATAGAAGGAATCAGAGAACCAAAATATTGGACCAAAAACTGAACACTAAGACTACAGAGGAACATATGAGTTGTAGCTTAAGCAACGACTAGTACCTGTGGGTCGTACTAGTTCAGTTCAAGATGCCAAGAACCTGATATGAGACACCAATTGTGACTCATAGGTCACCTTATGAGCCATACCTGCAAGGCTTACCAGCTGCCAGCTATCCTTTTTGTATTATTTTTAGCATTTATTTGTAAACACTATAAATACATTAAGTTAGGATTTTATGTGCAGTTTCCAGATTTAGAAGATAGGACATGCCTCTGAAAATTCTCTCAAGAATATTCTAGGGTTTTAGATTAGTTTATTACTCTCTCTTGGAATATCCATTTTGGGGATTGCAAATCATTCTTTGTAGTCATTATTAATCAATCAAGCTTGTGGGTTTGCAACTTGTGGTGCCTACATTCTTCAGTGTTTTCGGTAAAACATTCATTTATGTCTTGTATTTGCATTTTTGCCTGTTTTACCTTAGCCATGAGTAGCTAAGCACCCACAACTTGGGATTGTGGGAATCATAAGAAGTTGACTTGAAATAACCTAGGTTTATTGCATTTCTATGATTAGGATTTGCATGTACTGTCTATTTGCCTTCATTATGATTGTCGTTTGGTGGGCGCCAACATCAAACCTTACCTACTATCACTAGCCCATACAGGTAGTGACGAATAGGAAAAGGGAAGTAGATGATTGGATTTGATTGATGTGTTCTTGTCTAATCAACCAAACTTGACCAAAGGGAGGTTGACTGAACAATTGGTAATGGTTAGTTGGCATGCCTTGGTAGCCGACCAAGCGCCATGGTGGAATTTAATCTTCACCTTTACAAGAGGGCCGGAAGAACCTAAGTTACTGTCCCGCATGCGAATTTCCAATTGTGGTTATGTTATATAGGGTAATTGAATCAACGAATCATGGTGAACACAATTCCCAAGTTGTCCATAAAAATTGAGTATTTTCTCGCATCATAGTATAGTGTTTATTTTTCTTTGTTTTTGAATCACAACCTCCCCGTCTCCCCCCTCCCCCCATTTAGAGATTTTAGTTATTTGTGCTTGAAATGATTAGTAGTGTATTCTATTGGTCAAACCTCGAATTCCCTATGGATTAAAACCCTAACCTTTGGTTAGGTTAATTACTGACAACGACCGATTTCTTATTGGAGCATAAACATCATCAGAAATTATGGTGTCATCGCCGGGGAATATGGCTAGGTTTTGATTTGAATTCACTATTAATTAGTTCTAGTGTTGATTGTTACAATCTCTTGTACTTTACTTTTGTTTTTTGTTTTTGTTGCTTGATTTTAATTGTAGGGAGTACTAGTATGCCCAACACAAGGAGCCAAGGCAATCCCTTAGCCCCGATCAATATGGAGATCCATCGACTGGTGAGAAGAACGGCTCAAGTGAATGAGGACATCGAGATAGAGGAGGATTTAAATGTGAATGAGGATATGGGAAGAGAGGAGAACCCAAAACCAAGGGGTAACAGGCCATAACTTGGGGGCTTCAATGAAAATGCTTATGGATGGAATCAATATCAGTTGAACTCTATGGCTATGGATGTGACCGGTACCATAGTACTGCCTCATTTATCGGCAGATACTAAGTTCACAGTATCGATTGGATTGATCCAAATGATCCAAAACTTCGGAGTATTAATAAGGCTACATTCGGAGGATCCCCACCGTCATCTCCAAAATATGGTATTTGCTTACAAAGGTGTCACGGGGACATAATCTTTCTCTTGATGTGGTTGGTTTAAGAGTGTTTCCACTGTCATTGACTGGCAATGCAACTGCATGGTTGTCTGAGCTTCCTCCGGGTACTATTACAAGTTGGGCTGAGCTTCAGAGAGTATTCTTTGAAAGATATTTTCCAAGATCTAAGATGTTGAAGCTCTAGGACCAAATCAACAACTTTGAGCAATTGTCGGGTAACTCTATTAGCACAACATGGGAAAGGTTTTCCAAATGTTTGAGAATGGTCCATGATCACTAGATTGTTGATGATGCCTTAGTTAAGATTTTCTATCGGGCACTTGACTAGAATAGTCAAGCTTGTACCGATACAATCATAGGAGGAATGTTCCTTAACCAAACTTTTGCATTGATAGCTGCAAGGATGGAACAAGTGGTCAAAATAAATAAAGCTTAGGGTCAGCGAGAGCGAGGTGTGGTGAAACCTTCTTGTCCGGTCAAAACCAACAATGAGCAATCAAAGGTAAACGAATAGATCATGGAGCAACTTGCTCAACTGCGCACAAGCATGGACTTGGTTTTAAAGAAAAACCAAACAAGTGTCAAGGCAATCACCCACCAACCTCCGAAAGCTCCCATCTATGACGATCCATTCTTTGATGAAGATGCATGTTTTGTAAGCAATCAAGCGGCGGGTTTTCGGAACAAGCCCCAAGGGTCCAATTCAAACTGTTGGAAGCAAGGCTCCAGAAATTAAGGTCGGAACTTCAACAGTGATTGGGTGTATAGAGACAATTGGGGCGGATACTATGAGACAGACAGAGAGAGAGAGAGAAAGAGAGCCAAATGCCAAATGGAGAAGAAGAAAGGGCTACAGGAATGGTCCTTATGTGCCACCTCACAACTGTGAGGTCGGGTCAAGTAACTCCAAGATCGAAGAGATGTTCGAAAAGTTGTTGAGGAGGGTCGACCACCAAAATGACACATTAAATGAAATGAAAACAGATATTTTAAGTATTGACCAAAAAATAGAGTCTCACTTGTGGCAATTAAGCAACTTAAAGAACAAGTTGGACAAGTTTCTTCGCAATACCAATGCCAAAAGGGCACCGTACCAAGCAATATAGTTCAAAATACTAAAAATGAAGGGCATTGCATGGCGTTCATGACTTAGAGTGGTAAAAACATTATAGATGCCCCTATGCCAATAATTGTGGATGAAGTTGATAAGCAGAGTCTTGCTGTTGAAGGCGTGCTTGAAGGAGAAGATCCAAAGGTTGTTTGGATGCAACAAGAAAAGGTAAGGGAGCATAAAAAATGTAAAGCAATTCCAAAAGCCCCTCCTCTTTTCCCTCAAAGGCTTAAGAAAAAAGAAAAAGAGGGTAAATTCAAACACTTCCTCTTGATGTTGAAGCAACTCTCCATCAGCATTTCCCTTCTAGAAGCTTTAGAGAAGTTGCAGGGGTATGCCAAGTACATGAAAGATATGGTGACCAAAAACAATACTTTGAGCTAAAAGTTCTCATAAGAACTCCAACAATGTAGTGCAATTATGACCAAATGTTTTGTTCTGAAATGAGAGGACCCTGGTGCATTCACCATTCCTTGCACCATTAGTGAAGTTGAGTTCGCAAGAGCATTGTGTGACCTAGGAGTGAGCATCAATCTAATGCCTCTTGTTGTATTTAATAAGCTTATCCTTGGCACTCCCACCTCGACAAGAATGAGGTTGCTCATTGTAGATCGAACAATCAATAAGCCAGAGGGAATCCTTTTGGATGTGCTTGTTAAAGTTGATAAATTCATCTTTCCCGCATATTTTGTGATCATTGACTGCGAAGTTGATTTTGAGGTACCCATAATCTTGGGGAGACCATTTATGGCCACAGGAAGAGCCTTAGTGGATATGGATTTGGGTCAAATGTAGTTTAGGGTTAATGATGCAGAGGTCATGCTCGATATTCCCCAATCCATGAAGCACCCAGACAAGTTCAAGAGTAAGGTGTGGACTGTTGATAATAGTTGATAAAGGACGATGACAAAGTTGAGCCACGAGTTAAACAAGGCACTTCTTGGGAGGCAACCCAAGCATTGGTGATAATTGTTGGTTTATTTTAAGTGTTTTTGGTTGTTGAGATTCTTAGGTAGAAGGTGTGAGTGTGTTTTTAGTTGAAAGACATTGATGTAGTTGTAATATGTTGAAGATTATTGTGTTTTGAGACTTGGTTTGCAGGTGGAAATCAAAGAGTTGAAAAAGTGAGAAAATGGCACTTGGAGAAACCTCTTGGAGCAGACGTTTGTGTCGTAGTCTTCACTAGTCATGTCTTGTAGACAGAACCAGTGAGTATAAGATGTTGGCACACACAGTACGAGCCAATCTTATGATTCGTATGGTCTGTTACGAGTCATAAGTGGGGTTCGTAGTGCCTATGTATAAATTTTTACAAGTGTTGGGTCAGCTACGAGGCTGGGACTTACAAGTTGTAGGACACCCTACGACTCATAGTTGGGTTCTCCTAGCTTCGAACTGCAACTTTTTAATATCTGACCCGATTTCTTTTAAATAGGGGTCAAAATAAAATTTGACCCCAATTTTCATTTCCCTCAACCCTAAGCAACCAGAAATCCCCAAACCGATTCTATATTCCTCTTCTCCGACCAAAATTTTGGTTACCCATGTCATTTTCCAACAAGGATTTAGGCGAGATCACTATTTCCTGGGGTTTCGATGTGGTTTTTGATTCTCTTTGCTTTGGTTATATTCTCTGATCACTCTATAAGCCTCATAGTAATTAGCAATCTTTTATGGTGAAACTATTGTTTAGATAACTGTAGGATTAGTTTAACTATGCATAATCATGCCATGTCATGCTTTTTGATCTAGACATAAAAGTCAAACATTGTTTGGAATTCTTGAGGTGGAGATTGTGCATGCAAAAATTGTTGGTTCATGGAATGTAATACTTAATTTTTTCCCAACCATTCTGTTAATTATTGTCAGAATTGGAATTTAGGAGGTTTGGGTGTGTTTCATATGTCTTAACCTATTGGACTTGATTAAAATGGTTTAAATGATATTTGTGTCTACATAGAATGTCTTGTTGATATCAAGTGTGAGCTTGGAAATTACTTTGTTTTTGTTGTGCTTGATGTACTGTTAAAATGATTTTGATTCTTAGGGATGATGGTTTTTTTAACTTTCTGTTGTCATTATGGGGTTGCTTATGTGCCAAATGTTTTGTATTGCTCTTATTTGCCAAAGTATTTTGAACGGTATGCTTTGTTGGTGCTTGTTATGGGAGAATGATTGGCACTATTGGTGCCTTCTATTTTCAGCTTCGAGGCACTCCTATGACTCATAAGCTCCCCTAGGAGTCGTAGTGATCCCTCATAGCAAACGTCATTCACTTGTGGCTTTTTCATATTTCCATACGAGACTAACATATGACTTGTAACACTTGTTATGACTTGTAGGGAGGGTCTCGTAGTCCTAACTCAGTTCTTAAAAATGTCTATGAAATTTAGTACGAGGGCAGACTACGACTCGTAGGATCCCCCACGAGTCATAGCTGCCTCTCATATCTGAGGTCAGAGTGCATTTTTGTAAGTCATTTTATCACTATGAGGCCAATGTATGACTCAGTGGGCATCCCACGAGTCGTAATTGTACTCGTACCTGCAAGCCTGCAAGTATTTCAGTGATCTTTCTTCTGTTTTATTCTATTTTCATGCTTAAGTGTTTGCATTTCTTGTCTTTGTTATGTGATTTATTGGTTCAAACATCTTGGAACTTATAGAATGATATGTGGTTGGTTTTTGCAGGAAAAGAATGCCCACAAAGGATATATGTGCAATTCAAACTTTCGAACGGAGCTTAATTGATGAATCCTCCGAGACTGAGCAAGTACACCTCCTTCGTAGATCGTGAGTTTTTTGTAGCATATCTTGCTACACTCCACCAAAGGTTACAAAATAACAAAAACCTAATAGAGCAACCGAGGTTACGGGTGTTGCTAGTCCGAGGTAAGAGAGTTCCCATTTCAGAGGAGACTATTTGCAAGGTCCAGTTTAGGCCTACTTATAGAGTGCCTCAGTCTACCACAGAATATGATAGATGCATTGACAAGATGAGAAGTGTGGTGACTAGGAAGAACATCGAGGCTAGGATAGAGTTTCTACGATGGATTGCTAGCTACATTTATGAGAAGGGCTTTTAGCCGACGTGGGTTACAAACCAAGCAGATCCTATTGTGAAGGCTCACCTCTCTTTCTGGGCCAAGTTTTTATGGTCCATTATCCATTGGCTTATCTGGACTACTTTCACAGATAATGTGATCAGCTTGAAGTGGGTTGTGTTGTTAGCCAGCATCATGGATGGTTGTGAGATAGATTGGGCCTGGATCATCTCAGAGCAGATCGATGAGGCAATCGTCCGGACAAACACTACACTGCCATGTCTTGTTTTAATTTATGGTTTATGCATTGCTGTGGTTCTTCCAATCGACCCCCAACGGGATCACTACCTAGAGGCTACATGCAGTATCGATCCCAGCCTTATAAAGGCTGACGAGAACCCAGTGGCCTTACCAAGAGCAACTCCTCCCATTTCAGAGCCATTCCCAGTAGAGACGCCAACTCAGAGTGCACCTCCAGCTGTAACCGGCATTAATTCAATTACTAGCCCATGCCAGCTGTGGAGTTCGAGTCCACACCATCCTCCAATACTCTAGCACCATCAATACCTATATTACAGGTTAATTTTTTTCTGTTATTGCTTTTCAGGCATTATTATGCATGGTGGCTATGAAGGAGTCCAGACTTCAGGCCCTATCTACACGAGTAAGACCTTGGAAACCATATGGGACTCATAGGAGAGAATGAAGGCATTCGCTCACAATCTGGTAGATGAGAGAGTTAAAGCGGTGGATGCTCGAATTAATGCTTTAGAGGCGAGAGTCCAGCGAAGACTTGAGGTAGCCAGACCTACCGACACAAGTCCAATGACTTAGGAGTTGGCCAAGTTTAAGGCCTAGTTACTGTAGATGTTTGGTAGCTCCTGTTGTAGTCTTGGAGGTGGCACCGGCAGGCGATGAGACATTTGATTGGCTAGCTAACCATCCTTATGTCCATGAGAAGTTTCCCTTTGAGCATGATGATGATCCTAAGTTGACTCAGAAGAGGCAGAGACCAGAGAAGGAGCCCATACCCGAGGCAGTGGTGCCAGAGTCGCTATTATTGGCGGCTATGCAGTGAGATCGAGAGTAGCACACACAACATGGAGAGGGTAGTTCTGGTACTGCTACGGAGGAGATGGTGCCCCAGGACCCCATAGATCAGCCAGATTCAAGCACCATGATGTTTGAATTCTTTTGACCCCAGTTCTTACATTTGTCGTTATGGATATTTTCCCTTTTGTTAAGAAAATTTTTTATTACTATGTTGCTTTTGAATTTTTATGTTGAATGTTGTTTTGTCACTTTGATTTTGCATGTTAGTTTTTAAATATTAGTTTTAATGTGTGTGTGTGTGCGCGCGCGCGCGTGTATATATATATATATATGTGTGTGTGTGTGTGTGTGTGTGTGTGTGTGTGTGTGTGTGTGTGTGTGTGTGTGTGTGTGTGTTATGTTTGCGTATTCTATGCATTTTTACTCTAAGGACAAAGTATCCTCTTGCCATGATTCTTTTTCCTTATGGATGTTTACTTTTCTATTGAACCGGCATGTTTAGGTAATGTAAATGATGTTTAAATTCATAATAGAGTTATCTATTGGCATATACGTAATTGTTAGATGTGTTTTAGAGTTTTGATAAAAAATTGGGTACCCTCGAAATTTTTGAGATTATGGTTGTTGATGCATTCATACATATTTTAGTATCTGGCAATGCTTATTCTAATAGTGTGAAGGTAAGTTGAGGCTGAAATAATGCCCTATGAGTCTACACTTGATTGTGGATACAATGTCAAGTGTGTTGTGAGCTTATTTTGCTGCATTCATGCAGCTTGTATGGACTTAGAACTGGCCTCAGTACTCTAAGATTGGTTTGGTGACGTGGTTGATATGGAAAGGATCTTAGGCTTTTGTTCTTTGAGTGAACCCACTTTAGGCCTAAATGACCCACCAAATGAGTGAGTGAATCATTTTTTGTTCCAAATTTTTGAGCTTCTCATATACTCATTTATTCTTGGCACCTTGCTAGTTTAACATTGTTTGATGAGATACCTTGATATTGGCCCTGGTCTATCCTTGGACATCTGAACCTTCATTGAGGCAAAAAGCCTAAGTTGAGGGTGGCTACAAGTTGTGGCCCTGGTTTGAGAAATAGATATTATGTAGTTCACCTCAGGCTAAAAGCCTAAGTTGAGGGGTGAACTTATTATGGTAATGTAATGACAATGAGGTGGTTACTTGGGAAATAAAGAAAGAAATGAAAAATCATAAGTTGAGTGAAGAAAAAGAATAGAAAAGTGTCTTGAATTGAGAAAAAGTTGAAAGAATTGAGTATAGAAATACAGCTGAAAATACAAAGAAAGTACTCGAGAAAAAGTTTGAAACAGGAGAATAAGGGTGAATTTATTGAAAAAGGTTGGGTTATGAAAGTAAAAAGTGTTGGTAAACATGGTTCAAGGATAGCGTTTAGTCACTACTTGCCCAAAATGTCATACCTAACCCCCCATAAACCTATGTTACAAGCCCATAAGTCCTATGGTGATCCAAATCCACTTTATCACCAAGCTAGAAGATAAGTATAGAGGCAAACCTATGGTGTTAGTCAATATGCATGAATTTCAATTGTGAGAGTGAGAATGCTTCATCAGTCCCTAAATTCGAAATGCTTCTTGAGTGAGTATGAGGGACTTCTTTCCAGCAAGGGCATTTGCACTACTTGAGTAGCATATGACTATACCAGCGATTGTTGACTGTTGATGCTCCAATTGGATTGCCATGTATCTCATTATGTTCTGGGTTTGCTTAATAACTTTGCAATCTTATTTTGCAAATGGTAGTTTAATACCTGAATCAAAGGAGTTGTTGTTTATTCCATTAGTCTAACTACTATGTATTTCTCATTGTCTGCTTAGATTGAGTCGTTACTTGAGGACAAGAAACAATTCTAAGTTGAGGGTGTTGATGTGCTGTCAAAATACAACACATTTGATACCCAAAACAAGGGATTTTGAGAGTTCGTTATGCGACTTTTTATGGTTTGTATGTGTTTTCGTGTTGTTCTTGCAGAAAAGTTAAGTTGACATGATTTTGAAGAAAACTTGTAGAATTTTTCTAAATCATATGACATTCGAGCTCACCTACAATTCATAACCCGAGCTACAAGTCGTAAGGTGTGTCATAGGAAGAGATAGAGACGAAAATCAAAAAATATACTAAGTGGAGGTCACCCCAACGAGACTATCCTATGATTCATAAGTCTCACCACGACTCGTATAAGTAGACTCATAGCAGGAATTAGAGAGCCAAAGTATTGGACAAAATACTGAAGGCCAATATTATAAAAGGAATATACGAGTCATACCTCGAGCAAGGAATCATATATGTGGGTCGTACCAGTTTAGTCCAAGATGCTAAGAACCTGATACGGGACCCGACTACGGCTCGTGGGTCATCCTACGAGTCATACCTGCAATGCGTACCAGCTGCCAACTATGTTTTCTACATTATTTTTAGGATTTATCTATAAACACTATAAATACATTAAGTTACTTTCTTATGTGTAGATTCCAGATTTTAGAAGATAGGACTTTCCTTTGAATATTCTCTCAAGAATATTTTAGGGTTTTAGGTTAGTTTATTACTCTCTCTTGGGAAACCCATTTTGGGGATTGCTAATCTTACTTTGTGCTCATTGTTGATCAATCAAGCTTTTGCATTTGCAACGTGTGGTGCCAACATTCTTTAGTGTTTTTGGTAAAGCTTTCATTTATGTCTTCTATTTGCATTTTTCCTTGTTTTACGTTAGCCATGTGTACATAAGTACCCACGACTTGGGGTTGTGGGAATCATAAGAAGATGACTTGAAATAACCTAGGTTTATTGCATTTCTATAATTGGGGTTTGCATGTATTGTCTATTTCTCTTCATTATGATTGTCGTTTGGTGGTGGCCAACAACAAACCCTGCCTACTATCACTAGCTCGACCAAGGTAGTGACGAATAGGAAAAGGGACATAGATGAAAAGATTCGTTAGATATATTCTCTTCTGATTAACCAAACTTGACTAAGGAGAGGTTGTCTGGGATAATTTGTAATGGTTAGTTGGCATGCAATGGTTGCCGATCAAGCGCCATGGTGAAATTCGACCTTCACCTTAATAAGAGGGATAGACGAACCTAAGTTACCATCCTGCATGCGAATTCCCATTTGTAGTTATGTGACCTAGGGTAATTGACTCAACGAACCATGGTGAACACAATTCCCAAGTTGTCCCTAAAATTGAGTGTTTTCTAACATCATAGTTTAGTGTTTATTTTTCTTTGTTTTTGAATCACAAACCCACCCACCCAGCCACCCCCAATTTAGAAATTTTAGTTATTTATGCTTAAAATGATTAGTAGCAAATTCTTATAGTCAAGCCCCATATTCCCTATGGATTTGACCCTAACCTTCGGTTGGGTTAATTACTGACAATGATCACTTTCTTATTGGAGCGTGAACATTATCAAGCCCGGGAGATGTCTTGGCCCCCGCTCTATCAAAAGTAGAGGTTTTATTGGATATGGATATTATGTGTTGAGCTTGACTCCTTTATGTCTTTGCTATTATGGAAGAGTCCCTTAGTCCCGCCTCCCTTATGTTCTATTATTACTTGTTTGTTATCTTAGTAGACTTCCACAACCAAGGAAGTGTGAATTATATGCTAAGAGGCTTTTTTGGGTTCCCATTCATCGTGTCACATCTATTCCCTAGGAAAAGGTCGTGACAAGCTTGGTATTAGAGCACTAGGTTGTTAATGGTCCTCAGAAATCCAATACACTGCGTCAAGTAGATTCTTGTTCATAGTTATGAAGTGCGCCACAACTATGAATAATAGGCTATGAGGTATTTTAGGAAATGATTCACTTCTTCATGATCTACATAGTGCTTTAGATTTAAATATAATATCTCCTTCACTAACGAGAGCTCTTTTGCTCTTTGAGATCATGTTGCTACCAAGAGGAGGGCCACAGAGGACTCGGCTCGTTTGGCTTCCCAAGAAGGAGGCGATGCACAAGTTGAATTTCTAAAATGCCATTACTATGTTAGCCGCTGTAGTGACTACTTAATTGAACCAAGGGGCCCAAGATTCTCATGCTCCTACTCCGGCCTTGAGAATGAGGGACTTTGCAAGGATGAACCCTCAGAAGTTTCATGGTTCCAAAATGGAAGAGAATCCCCTAGAGCTTATTGAAGAGGTATATAAGGTGCCTACTATCATGGAGGTGAGTTCCAAAGAGAAGGAAGAACTTGCAGCCTATCAATTCAAGGGTGAAACAACCCCAAAAAGTGCCCGAAATTGTGTCTCAGAAGTGCTCAAAATAGTAATTTTCATATATCTTAAAATTCATGCGCGCTATCAAAAATCTGACTTCATATTCTTGCTCAAGGGGAAAATTGAGTGGTATATAGGTCTAACCCCTATATTAGAGCAACTATATCAAAATACGAGAACCACAAAAAATGTGATTTCCAATGAGCATTCGCGACGCGCCAAGGGCGTGCCACAGTGTTGAAAATGTGCCAGTTTTCCACTTCGATCCAAGGCTTCTGATGTATATTGCTTTAGGATGTTACCAAGTATTGGTGAATTATTCTACACTGAATTTTCTTGCATGATTTCACTCCTAAATTGCATGGTTTTACACTAGCAATACACCCCCACCAATTGTTTGATAAAAGGTCCAGTTATGGTTTATTGAGGAGTTGAAGGTCTAATGTATGTTTTATGAGTTGAATGACACTATGATGATGAAAGAAATGCATGTACATGATATTTTCTCTATAGTGCTGGGAATTGACCATGCCCCATCAGGGAGTTGTAAGCCTGGGTAACCATGTCGAGGGGTTTGTACCTTGATAACTGAGGGGTTTGTACCTTAATAATCGGGTTGAGGGGTTGGTACCTCAATCACCATGGGTGGTAGGGTGAGATGATCCACCAACCAATCAAGGGGGTGTGCACCTTGATAACTGGATTGAGGGGTTGGTACCCTAATCACCATAGATGGTAGGGTGCAATGACCCACCAACCAATTGAGGGGTTGGTACCTCGATAGACTATAAATTCTATAATGATGGTCTCTTCTTGTACGTGTATTATGTTCTATATAAGCATGATTTTAATTCAAGCATTATTCATACATGCCATACTGCTATATGCTTAATCGGACGTAGTTATCTACTTTTTCTTGAGAAAGCTCTGCCGAGTAGCATTGATTTCAGTTTGACCCAAATCAGACTCAAATCAAAGCCGAATACACGAGAAAAGAAATAGCATGCGGTGAATACGGAAAAAAGGAAGAAGACAATGATCGAAATTTTGACTAAAAAATGGCGAGGAGAATTCGTGAGTCCTCATTGCCTATGTTATGCATTTTGTTTATGGTGCATATCATTTGTTGCATTACTTCCTACATACTTACTATATTCAAAAATACTAATGAATACTCTATGCCTACATGATGTCATCATATAAGAACCGCAGTCCCACTTGTTCATCCTCCTCCATATGGCTAGTATGATCTATCTCAAGCTAGTTGGTGAATCCTCCATTCCGAGGACAATGCCTACACTCTTATTCTATGTATTAAGACTATCTTTCTTCATGTATATATTGACTATGAGAGTGAGCCCTATTGTATGTCTTGGCCCCTACTAAGGTCTATGTTTAGATGTGTTGTTGGACACGATATGTATTTATGCCATGAGCCTTGACTCCCTTGTTTGATGTTTATGTTATGAAAGCTTTCCTCTAGTTCCTTTGCCCTTTATTTCTAATTCAATTGTGTTTTTTAATTGCTTTCATGACCAATGATAATGATATGTTAAGAGGCTTGTTTGGGGTCCCCTCATGTTTTCCATTCGTCGTGTCATGTCTAGACCCTAAGCTTGGGTCGTGGAAAACTTGGTATCAGAGCACTAGGTTGTTAATGGTCCTCGGCATCCAACACACCGCGTTGATTAAAATCTTATTCATAGTTGTGTTGTGCACCACAACTATGAGTAAGAGGCTCTGAGATGTTTTAGAAATATTTCCCTTCTTCTTGATCTATTTCGTACTATAAGAGATAGATAAGATTTTCCCCCTAACGATTGTTCTTTGCTATGCTAGATCATTCCTAACATAAGAGGAAGGAGAGCCCGCACTCCCAAGGAACAACCCGCTCATGGTGAGCTTCAGGATGCTCTCACTTTGCTAGCTATGCTATGGCCAATCAAGTCAATCAAGGGGCCCAAGGATCTCATGCTCCTACCCCGAGATCTAGGATGAGAGACTTTATGAGGATGAATCCACTGGAATTCTATGGGTCTAAGGTAGTTGAGGACCTTTAAGAGCTCATTGATGAGGTCTACAAGGTGTTGGCCATCATGGGTGTTAGATAGGAAGAGAAAGCAGAGTCGGTAGCCTACCAACTCAAAGGTTTAGCACAAATATGGTTTAATTAATAAAAGGAGGAGAAAGGAATAAATAATGTGGTACTTTAGGAGGATTTCAAAGCAGCTTTTCTTAATTGGTTCTTCCCTCTTAAACTTAGGGAGGCCAAAATGGTAGAGTTTATGAATTTGAAACAAGGGTCTATGAGTGTGAGGGAGTATTCCCTCAAGTAAAATCAACTCTCTAAATATGCTCCCCACTTGGTTGCCAACCCAAGTTCTAGAACGAAGAAGTTTGTGATGGGTGTATCTAACTTGGTGAGTGAGAAATGTCGGTCAGCCATGTTGGTTAGTGACATGAATCTGTCCTGTTTGATTACCTACACGAACAAATGGAGGAGGAAAAGTTGAGGAAGAGGAGGAGTAATGAGGCCAAAAGGGCCCATTTTGAGGGAAAGTTCCAAAGTCGACGGGGTGGCCAATTCTATCAAGGGCAAGGGTATTCTCATGCTTCTAATATAGGGTTCGCTAATGACTTCCCAAGTGCCCAAGGTATTAGTGGTGTGGTTCCTAATAATGGGTGTTCAAAATGTGGTAGGAGTCATAGGGGCCCATGTTTGAAAGACACTAATGCATGTTATGGATGTGGGGAAGTGGGTCACAAAAAAATTATATCCTCATAACCGCAACAAGGGTAAGGAGGTTCATCCACAAGGTTCAAAGGCAGTTCCTTTGGGGAGAGGTGGTCAACAAGATGGTGCGCCAAGGCCCAATAGGTTCTTTGCAATCTGAGGGAGGTAAGGGGTTGAGGAGGTTCTCAATGTCATTACTGATATGTTAAAAGTCTTTGATTTTGATGTGTATGCATTGATTGATCCATGTACCACTCTTTCTTTCGTTACCCCTTTTGTTGCCAAAAAGTTCAGTGTTGAGCCCGAATTATTGTGTGAGTCTTATGATGTGTCTACTCCTAATGGTGCATCTATTTTGGCTAGAAAGGTCTATAAAAATTGTCCCAGTTACATCTTTCATAAGATATTGCCTTGTGATCTTGTTGAGTTGGATATGGTTGATTTTGATGTCATTCTTAGGATAAATTGGTTCCATGCATATTATGCCTCTGTTGATTGTAGAACCCATAGGGTCAAATTCAAATTCCCAAATGAGCCCGTGCTTGAGTGGGAGAGTCATGATGTATGGTCAAAGGTAGGTTCATCACTTACAGTAAAGCCTGTACATTGATCTCTAAAGGGTGTCTCTATCATTTTGTGAAGGTTAGGGATGTGAAGTCCAAAGTCCCTTCTACAGAGTCGGTTCCAATTGTAAATGAGTTTCTAGATGTCTTCCTAAATGACCTTCCTGGTGTCCCTCCTGAAAGGGAGCTAGATTTTGGTATAGATCTCCTTCCCGATACCCAACCCATTTATATTCACCCTTACCATATGGCCCAGCAAAGTTTAAAGAGTTGAGGAACAATTGAGAGATTTGTTGGAGAACGGTTTCATTAGGCCTAGCCAATTACCTTGGGGTATACCGATGTTGTTTGTGAAGAAGAAAGATAGGTCCCTTAGAATGTGTATTAACCATCGGCAACTCAATAGGGACACCATAAAGAATAAGTATCCTCTTCCAAGAATTGATGATTTGTTTGACCAATTACAAGAGGATAGTCATTTCTCTAAGATTGATCTTCGGTTCAAGTATCATCAAGTGAAGGTAAGGGAGTGTGACATTCCCAAGACGACCTTCCAGACTAGGCATCGGAATTACGAATTTATGGTTATGTATTTTGGCTTGACCAATGCACTGACCATCTTCATGGATCTTATAAATAGGTTCTTTATACCCTACCTTGATTCATTTGTTGTGATCTTCATTAATGATATTTTTGTCTATTCTCATAATGAGGAGGAGCATGTGTCTCATTTAAGGGTAGTGCTACAAAGACTAAGGGAAGAGAAGTTGTATGCTAAATATGAGAAGTGTGAATATTTGTTGTAGGAGGTTGCCATTCTAGGTCATGTGATGTTGGGGGATGGTATTAATGTGGATCATAGAAAGATGGATGTGATTAGAAATTGGCCTAGACCTTTGACCTCGTTGGATATTAGGAGCTTCTTGGGTTTAGCGGGTTATTATTGAATATTTGTGTATGGATTCGCTTCTATTGTCTCACCTATGACCAAGTTGACTTAAAATTAAAAAAAATTATTGTGGTCCGAAGAGTGTGGAAAGAGTTTCTAGACATCGAAGGATAAGCTTGTGTCTGCTTCTATGTTATCACTACCAGAAGAGCTAGAATGATTTGTTGTGTATTTTGATGCTCCTAAGGTTGGTTTGGGTTGTTTTTTGATGCAAATAAGGTGACAGACGACGCTTCTAGGGGCAACTTAAAGTGCATGAAAGAAATTATCCTACTCATGATCTTGAATTGGCCACCATGGTATTTTCTTTGAAAATTTGGCGTCATTATTTGTATGGGGTGCATGTTAATATGTACACTAATCATAAGAGTCTCCAATATGTGTATGTGTTCACTCAAAAAGATCTCAACTTCAGACAAAGAAGGTGGTTAGAACTTCTTAAGGATTATGACATGAGTGTGCATTATCATCCTGGTATGGACAATATTGTGGCGGATGCTTTGTGTAGGGTGTCTACGAGTAGCCTAGCTTATGTTAATGGTGGTGGTGGTGAGGTGGCAAGGGAGGTCCATCGGTTGGCTAGATTGGAGGTTAGGTTGGAATAGGTTGATAATGGTGGTATTGTGGTTGTTGATAGTTCAAAATCTCCTTTGGTTGATAAGAGAAAAGCAAAGTAAGATCTTGGCCCCTCCTTGTTAGAATTAAGGGAATTCATGAGGGATGGCAAAGTGGTGGTTTTCTCCCAAGGGGGTGATGGTTCCCTTAGGTACCAAGTGAAACGACCCCAAAAAGTGCCTAAAAACGTGCCTCGAAATGCCTAAAATTTTGATTTCTTAATATATAAATATTTGTTCATTATTAATCCGACTTCATATTTGTAATCAGGGGGTCCAAATTATGAGAAAAAAGGTCTAACCATGATTTAAGAGCGAAAGAATAACAATTATAAATTTTTAAGAGACGAATTCCAGAGAGCTTTCTGTGATACCTCCGCAACGTGCCTTGGGCCTGCCATAGTGTAAAATCATCCCTGCATCCTCTCTACAATGTGGAGATATGTTATTGGTCACCTGACAGTTTTTAAGTGTGGTCCAAAATATTCTAAGTGTTGGGCCCAAATTATCCCAAACGTACTTTTATCCATACATAGTCAATTTTCACTCTCATATTCCCCAAAATATTTCCCAACACTCACTCAAATACTTAGTCATATTTTCAATCCCAAACTCAAGACCCGAAACCCTCATCCAGATTTAAGGATTCTCTTCAAGCTTCAAGTCTCCATCATCAACCTTTACCAAGAAATTCTCCAAAGCAAAGGTATATGGCGTCGAACCATTGGGTTCTTCCACCCATGGTGCCTAAACCAACTTTTACTTAATTTTGCATGATTTATAGTGATTTTACATGTGGGTCTTGAATATTGAGAAATTTACTGCACGGTGATTTTAGTTTATGAAAGTATGGTGGTTTTACCATGTCTTGAGTTCCAAATCTTGGTTCTAATGTTGGATTTGATGAGGGGTTTTTACATGAATTCCTTGTGGATATTGCAAGGAGTTGATTAAATGCTTTACCACTAATTTTCCTGCATGATTTCATCTATAATTTGAATGCTCTTTTACCCCCATTACATGCCCCCAAGCTGTTGATAAAATGTCATGTTATGGTTTCTTGAGGAATTGAAGGTCCAAAGCATGAGATATGATATAAATGATGTTATGATGATGAAATGAGCTTATGTATATGTTTATTCCTACATTAGATACTGCATTAGAGCCTATGGTGAATCCTATATAAAGCGTTGCATAGACCATGCCCGATACCGCGGGAAAAGAGCTCGGGTAACAACGCGAGGGTTTTATACTTCATCACAATAGATGTTTAGGGTGTGACCATCATCAACCATGTGAGGGGTTTATACCTCATCACCATGGATGGCTAGGTGCAACCACCATCAATCATGCGAGAGGTTTATACTTCGTCACCATGGATAGCAAGGTGCGACCACCATCAACCATGTGAGGGGTTTATACGTTCTATAGATTGCTTGGTCTCATTCTTCATGTATGATATTCTATATGAGCATGATATACTTAAGCATGATTTACTTATGCATTGATCATACATGTCATCTTGCTATACCATGCTTATTGTCTATCATTTTGCATTTTGGATTATGATGCCTATCTCTTGCTGTATTGCATCCTATGTACTAACACATACTCTTACCTACATGATATCACCATGTAGGAACTGGTGACCAAGTTGATCATCCTTCTCCTCCTCCTCCTCCACGTGGCTAGGCAGTGCTATTCCAGCTTGTTGGTGAGTCCTCCATTTCGAGGACCTTGGTTTACGTCTTTTCTCTATTATCTATGCATTAGGACACTATCTTATGTTATCTTTGTCTATGAGCATGAGCTCGGTTACTTTATCTTGTCCCCCGCTCTTTCTATGTTTTAGAGGTATTTGTTGGACAAGGTATGTACTAAGTATGAGCGTGACTCTTGACTTTTGACTTCAATGTTTGTGCACGTTTTTCCCTTAGTCCTGTTGCCCTTACTTTTATTTGTATATGTCTTTGTATTCTTCTGCAACCAATGATGTGTGATGATATGCTAAGAGGCTTGTTTAGGGTCCCTTCGGGTTTCCCATTTGCCATATCACATCTAGACCCTAGGCTTGGTTCGTGACAAACTTTGTATTAGATCACTCGGTAGATAGATCCTTGGAGTCCAGAACACCATCTCAATTAGAGTCCTACTCATGGTTGTGAAGCGCAGCATGACTATGAATGAGCCTATGAGACATTTTAGGAAATGTTTCCCTTCTTTATGTCCTAAGTTGTGCTATAGAGTTATGATAAGTATTTCCCCCTAATGATTGTTCTTTGCTATGCTAGATCATGCCGAATACAAGAGGAATACCAGCCCAAACTCCAGGGAGAAACCTACCAATGGTGAGCTCCGGGATGTCCTTACTATGTTTGCCCAAGTGGTGGCCAATCAAGTCCAACAAGGGGCCCAACCCCTCATGCTACTACCCTGGGAGCTAGGGTAAGGGATTTTAAGAGGATGAATCCTCTGGCTTTCCACTGGTCAAAGGTGGATGAAGATCCACAAGAGTTTATTGATGAAATCTACAAAATCTTATCTATTATGGGTGTGGGGCCAAATGACAAGGCGGAGTTGGTGGCATATCAACTCAAGGAGGTTGCCCAAATTTAGTTTGATCAATGGAAAGGTGAGAAAGGTAATGGATATATGGTAGTTTGGGAGGAATTCAAGTTGTCTTTCTTTAATTGGTTCTTCCCTCTCGAGCTTAGGGAAGCAAAGTTAGTTGAGTTTATGAACTTGAAGCAAGGTGGTATGAGTGTGAGGGAGTATGCCCTCAAATTTAATCAACTTTCAAAGTATGCTCCTCACTTGGTGGCCGATTCTAGGTCAAGGATGACCAAGTTTGTTATGGGGGTCTCCAATATGGTAAGTGAAGAGTGTTGATCCGTAATGCTTATTAGTTACATGGCCTTATCTCGGCTGATGACATGTACTGAGCAAATAGAAGAGGAGAAGTTGAGAAAGAGAGGGAGCCATGAGGCCAAGATGACCCAAATGAAGGCAAGTTTCCCAAGGGTGTTAGATTTCCTCAAGGCCAAAGGCCTCCTCATGCTACTAATAGGGGGTTTTCCAATGACTTCCCTAGGCCTCAAGGTAATGTTAGGATAGATCCTAATGATGTGTATCCTAGATGTGGAGGGAGTCATAAGGGCCTATGCTTGAAGGTTTCCAATGCACGCTTTGAATGTGGGGAGCTTGGCCACAAGAAAGTAGATTGTCCAAGAAATCGTGGCAAGGTTCTGGGTACAAATGCGGTTCCATTGGGTAGAGGTGGTCCTCAAGGTGATTCCCCAAGGCACAATCGCTTTTATGCTCTACATGGGAGGCAAGGAGTTGGTGAGGTCCCCGATGTTGTTACCAGTATGTTGAAAATTTTTTATCTTGATGTATATGCTTTGATCGATTCGGGTGCTCCACTTTCCTTTGTTACTAAAAAGTTCCATGTTGAGTCGGAGTTGTTGCAAGAGTCATATGAAGTGTCTATTCCTATTAGTGCATCTATTGTTGATAGGAGTATGTATAGGAATTGTCTGGTTTGCATATAGCATAAATCCTACCTTGTGATCTTGTTGAATTAGCTATGGTTGATTTTGATTTTATTCTTTGGATGGATTGGTTGCATGCATACTATGCTTTTATTGATTGTAGAACTTGTAGGGACAAGTTTCAATTTCGAAATGAACCCATCCTTGAGTGGAAAAGTCATGATGTGGCAGTAAGAGATAGGTTCATCTCATGCATAAAAGCCCATAGGTTGATTTCCAATGGGTGTTTGTGTCATCTTCTGAGAGCCAAAGATGTGGAGCCCAAAGTCCCTTCCATTGAGTCAGTTCTGGATGTGAATGAGTTTCTTGATATATTCCCAAATGACCTTCCAAGTGTCTCTCCCGAAAGGGGGATAGATTTCTGTATAGATCTCCTTCCTGGCAACCAACCTATCTTTATTCCCCCTTACCTCATAGCCCTAGTGGAATTGAAGGAGTTAAAGGAGCAATTGAAGGATTTGTTGGAGAAGGAATTTATTAGACCTAGCCTATCCCCTTTGGGTGCATCGGTGTTGTTTGTAAAGAAGAAAGATGGATCACTTAAAATGTTTATTGGCTACCGGCAATTCAATAGCGTCACTATAAAGAATAGATATCCTCTTCCAAGAATTGATGACTTGTTTGACCAATTGCAACGGGCTAGCTTTTTCTCTAAGATTGACCTTCGGTCTAGGTACCATCAAGTGAGGGTGAGGGAGTGTTATATTCCCAAAATGGCCTTTCAGAGTACATATTTTGCATTATGAATTTTTGGTGATGTGCTTTGGGTTGACTAATGCACTAGCCATCTTTATGGACCTATCGAATAGAATCTTCAAGCCCTACCTTGATTCCTTTGTTGTGGTCTTCATTGATAATATTTTGATCTATTAACATAGTAGGGAAGATCATATCATTTGAGGGTTGTGTTGCAAAGGTTAAGGGAAGAGAGATTGTATTCTAAATATGATAAGTGTGAATTTTGGTTGAAAGAGGTTGCATTCTTGGGTCATGTGGTATTGGGGGATGGCATAAAAGTGGATCCTAAGAAAATCGATATGATTAGGAATTGACCTAGACCATTAACCCCTTCGTATATTAGGAGTTGGTTAGGCCTTGCAGGTTACTCTTGAAGGTTTGTGAATGGGTTTTCCTCCATTGCCTCTACTATGACAAAATTGACTCTAAAGAAGGTCAAGTTTCTGTAGACCAATGAATGTGAGAAAATCTTGCAAACATTGAAAGATAGACTTGTGTCTGCTCCTATATTGTCTCTACTAGATGGGTTTGAGGGTTTTGTTGTATATTGTGATGCATCAAGAGTTGGTTTGGGTTGTGTATTAATGCAAAATGGTAAGGCTATACTTCTATGCAACTCAAGGTGCATGAAAAGAACTACCCTACCCATGATCCTGAATTAGCTGCCGTGTTGTTTGTATTAAAGGTTTGGCAACAATATTTGTATGGGGTGCTTATTGATGTCTTCATCGATCATAAGAGCCTTCAATATGTATTCACTCAAAAAGATCTTAACTTGAGACAAAGAAAGTGGCTAGAACTCCTGAAGGACTATGACATGGGTATACATTATCATCCGGTAAGGCTAATGTTGTGGAGGATGCTTTGAGTTGGGTGTCTATAGGTAGCCTAGCTCATGTGGATGATGGTGATAGGGAGATGGCTAGGGAGGCGTATAGATTGGCTAGATTGTGGTTTAGGTTGGAAGATGTGGGTGATGGTGTTGTTGTTGTTGATGGTTCTAAATCTTCTTTGATTGATGATGTGATAGCTAAACAAGACCTAGACTCCTTCTTGCTTGAGTTGAAGTCCTTGGTGAGAAAGGGCAAGATAGAGGTTTTCTCCTAATGGGAAGATGGGGTCCTTAGATACCAAGGTAGATTGTTTGTGTCATGTGTTGATGGTTTGAGGGACATAATTCTTGATGAAGCCCATAATTCCTCTTATTCTATCAACCCCGGCTCCACCAAAATGTATAGAGACTTGAGGGAGGTATATTGGTGGGGAGGCATGAAGAGAGATATTGCCAAATTTGTTTCCGGTTGTCATAGTTGTCAACAAGTCAAAGCCTAACATCAAAGGATGGGTGGTCTTACCCAAGGCATAGAACTTCCTACTTGGAAGTGGGATGCGATTAACATGGACTTTTTGGTTGCATTGCCCAGACTAGGAAAGGTTTTTTGATTCCATCTAGGTGGTGGTTGATAGAATGATGAAATTTGGTTCACCTTTTACCGGTCAAGACTACATATAGGGTTGAGGAGTATGCAAGGTTGTACATCAATGAGTTAGTGAAGTTGCATGGTGTTTCTTATCCATTATATCGGATCATGGTGCACAATTTACTTCACACTTTTGGAGATCGTTTCAAAGGGGTATTAGTAATAAGTACGACCTTCCACCCTCAAATAGATGGCCAAGCCAAAGGGACAATTCAAACACTCGAACATATGCTTAGGGCTTATTTCTTGGAGCTTAAAGGTAGTTGGGATGACCATCTTCCATTGATTGAGTTTGCGTACAACAATATCTATCATTCTAGCATTGGTATGTCCCCTTTTGAGGCTCTTTACGGAAGATATTGTAGATCACCAATGGGTTGGTTTGAGGTTGGAGAGGTGGCTTTGTTGGGATCGAAATTGGTTATGGATTCTCTTGAGAAGGTTATGATGATGAGGGAAAGATTGAGGATAGCCCAAAGTCATCCAAAATCCTATGCCGATTTGAGAAGAAGAGACCTAGAATTCCAAGTGGATGATTGGGTTTATTTGAAGGTTTCTCCGGTGAAAGGTGTGGTCCGGTTTGATAAAAAAGGGAAGTTGAATCTAAGGTATGTTGGTCCTCATGAGGTGAAAAAGAGAGTTGGCAAGGCAGCATATGAGTTAAAGTTGCCTAGTGAAATGAATTTGGTTCATCCGGTATTCCATGTCTATATATTGAGGACATGTGTTGGTGATCCTGATGCCATTGTGCCTCTTGGTGTTGTTGGTGTTATTGAGGACAATTTAACCTATTAGAAGGTTCTGATTCACATCTTGGATAGACAAGTAAAGAGGTTGAGAAACAAAAGGGTAGCATCCGTTAAGGTCTTTTGGAAGAACCAACAAGTCGAAAGTACTACTTGGGAGGCCGAAACGGACATGCACAAGTGGTATCCTTATCTTTTCCACTCCACTCAAGCCTAAGTTACTACTCCTAAGTTCCATATGTGACTTCAAGTCTTACATTTCAGCCCTCTATGATATTCATATGCATTCATGCTTAAGATGGTAAACTTATGATGATTTTACACTTATGTTGAGATTTTATAAGTGTTGTTTTACATGTTATGTTGCATTCTTGTTGGGGCTGATTTTTCATGATCACTCTTCTCTTGTACAT
The DNA here is from genome assembly GCA_025774065.1 of Solanum ossicruentum. NCBI lineage: Eukaryota > Viridiplantae > Streptophyta > Magnoliopsida > Solanales > Solanaceae > Solanum > Solanum ossicruentum. The sequence goes on along the minus strand of JAOTQR010100167.1, from coordinate 37,579 downwards.
CTCTTTTACATTCGGGGATGAATGTTCCAAGGGGGAGATATTGAAACTACCCCAAAAATTTCCTAAAAACGTGCCTCGAAATGCCCAAAAATTTCATTTCTTTGCATCTAAAAATTCATTCGTTATTTCAAAAATTCGCCTTCATAATTGTGATCAGGGGGTCCAAATTTGGTGAAGAAAGGTCTAACCTCGATTTAAGAGTGAAAGAATAGAAATTATAAATTCTTAAGGGACGAATTCTAGAGGGCTTTCCGCGATGCCTCCGCTACTTAGGCATACCATAGTGTAAAATCATCTCCGCATCCTCTACATGACGCGGAGATGTGTTTTTAGTCACCTAGTAGTTTTTAAGTGTGGTCCAAAATGTTCTAAGTGTTGGGCCAAAATTTCCCAAACATATTTTTATCCATACTTAGTCAATTTTCACTCTCATATTCCCTAAAACATCTCTCAACACCCATTCAAATACTTAGTCATATTTTCACTCCCAAACTCAAGATCCAAAACCCTCATCCGAATTTAATGATTCTCTTCAAGCTTCAAGTCTTCATTGTCAACCTTCACCAAGAACTTCTTCAAAGTTAAGGTATGTGGTGTTGAACCATTAGGTCCTTCAACCCATAGTGCCCAAACCCTCTTTTACTTAATATTGCATGATTTAAAGTGATTTTATGGTGCTTTTAGCATTTTTTGAGCTTCAAATCTTGGATCTAATGTTGGATTTGATGAGGTATTTTGATATGAATGTCTTGGGAGTGTTGCAATGTGTTGACTAAAGACTTTACCACTGATTTTCCTACATGATTTCATCTCTAATTTGCATTCTCTTTTAGCCCCATTACACGCCCCCAAGGTATTTGATAAAATGTCCAATTATGGTTTCTTGAGGAATTGAAGGTCCAAAGTATGAGATATGGTATAAATGATGTTGTGATGATGAAATAATCTTATGTATATATTTATTCCTACATGATATATTGCATTAGATCATATGGTGAATCCTATATAAAGTGTTGCATAGGCTATGCCCTATCCAGGGAGAAAGGAGCTCGGGTAACCGTGCGAGGGGTTTACACTTTGTCACCATAGATGTTTGGGGTGTGACCATCATTAATCATGGGTGGGGTTTATACCTAGTTACCATGGATGACGGGGTGCGACCACCATCAACCATGCGAGGGGTTTATACTTCATCAACATGGATGGTGGGGTATGACCACCATCAACCACCAAGGGGTTCATACCTTAGATAGCGTGATTGGTCTCATTCTTCACATAAGATATTCTATATGAGCATGATATACTTCTGCATGATTTACTTATGCATTGATCATACATGTCATCTTGCTATAATATGTTTATTGTCTATTGTTTTGCATTTTGGATTATGATACCTATCTTTTGCTGCATTGCATCCCACATACTAAATACATTCATATGTACTAACGCATACTCTTTCCTAGATGATATCACCATGTAGGAATCGGTGCCCCAGTTGATCATCATCCTCCTCCTTCACGTGTCTAGGCAGTGTCATTCTAAGCCTGTTGGTTTGTCCTCCATTTCAGGGACTTTGGTTTAATTCATTTCTCTATTGTCTATGCATTGAGACACTATATTGTGTTATCTTTGACTATAAGGGTAAGCCCAATTACTATGTCTTGGCCCCCACTCTTTCTATGTTTGAGAGGTATATGTCGGACAAGGTGTGTACTACGTGTGAGCTTGACTCTTGACTTTTGCCTTTAATGTTTATGCAAGTTTTTCCATTAGTCTCGTTTCCCTTACCTTTATTTGTATATGTCATTATATGCTTTTTTAACCAAGGATGTGTGACGATATGCTAAGAGGCTTGTTTATGGTCCCTTCGAGTTCCACATTCGTCGTGTCACGTCTAGGCCCTAGGCTTGATTGTGACACCAAGGCAGGTTGTGTGTACCTCATGTTTATGGCCTGAGGGAGAAATCCTTGATGAGACCCATAATTCTTCTTATTTTATTCACCCTGGTTCTACCAAAAAATGTATAGAGATTTGAGGGGTGTGTATTGGTTGGGAGACATGAAAAGGGATATTGCCAAATTTGTTTCCGGTTGTCATAGTTGCCAACAAGTTAAATACAAACATCAAATGATCAGTGGCTTAACCCAAGATATAGAGATTACTACTTAGAAGTGGGAGGAGGTTAATATGGATTTTGTCGTTGGGTTTCCCAAGACTAGAAAGGGTTTCGATTCCATTTGGGTTGTGGTTGACAGGATGAAGAAATTGGCTCACTTTCTACCGGTTAAGACCACATATGGGGCTGAAGATTATGCTAGATTTTACATTCATTACTTGGTGAGGTTGTATGTGGTTCCTTTGTCCATCACATTAGACGTGGTACTCAATTCATTTCACATTTTTGGAGGTCCTTCCTAAGGGGTTTTGGAACCAAGGTAAAGCTTAGTATGGCCTTTCATCCTCAAACGGATGGCTAAGCCAAAAGGACTATCCAAATACTTGAGGATATGCTTAGGTCTTGTGTATTGGATTTTAAGGGTAGATAGGATGATTTTCTTCCATTAATTGGGTTTGCTTATAACAATAGCTATCATTCTAGCATCTATGGTCCCTTTTGAGGCCCTCTATGGTAGACCATGTAGATCACTGGTTGGGTGGTTTGAGGTTCGACAGGTGGATTTTTCGGGATCAGATCTGGTTATGGAGGCTCTTGAGAAGTTTAGGATGATTGGAGAAAGGTTGAAGACAACCCAAAGTTGTCAAAAGTCCTATGCCGATATCAGGAGAAAGGTTCTTGAATTCAAAGTTTGTGATTGGGTCTATTTGAAGGTTTCACCCATGAAGGGTGTGGTTCATTTTGGTAAGAAGGGTAAGTTAAGCCCAAGAAATTTGGGTCCTTATAGGGTGATGAGGAGGATTGGTAATGTAGCGTATGAATTGGAGTTGCGTAGTGAAATAGATCTGGTTCGTCCGGTGTTTCATGTATCCATCTTGGGGAAATGTTTGGGTGACCCTAATGTTATTATCCCATTAGATGTGGGTGTTATTGAGGACAACTTGACTTATGAAAACTTTCCAATTCAGATTTTGGATAGACAAGTGAAGAGGTTAAGGAACAAGGATCTAACTTATGTTCAGGTGCTTTGGAGGAATCAACAAGTTGAAAGTGCTACATGGGAGGCCGAAGCGGACATGAAAAAGTGATATCCTTATCTTTTTCACTCTATTCAAGATTAGGGTGTTGATCTAAGTCCCCTATGTGATTTCACGTCTAAGTTCATCCCATGACATTTGCATATACTCATGTTTAAGTTGACATGCTCACGATGATTTTACACTTATTTGAGATTTTTGAAATGATGTTTACGTGCCTTATTGCATACTTTTGTGGGATGAAATTGTCATGTTCACGCCTCTCATATACCTTTCTTTGGCATTCAAGGACGAATGATCCCAAGGGCGAGATATTGAAACGACCCCAAAAAAGTTCCTGATAATGTTCTCGAAAGTACCCGAAATTGTAATTTTCATATATCTCAAATTCCATTTGTGATATCAAAAATTCGACTTCATATTCTTGTTCAAGGGGAATAATTGAGTGGAAAAAGGGTCTAACCCTGATTTTAGAGCAATCATATCAAAATACAAAAATCACAAAAATCCATTTCCAATGAGCATTCGCGCCCCTAGCACGATGCACCAAGGGTGTGCAATAGTGTTAATAATGTGACAGTTTTCCACTTCGGTCCAAGGCTTTTAGGTCTTGGGCCTAAGCCTTCCTATGAATGAAAATACCTATACTTAGTCATATTTTATCTTGATATCATTCAAGATATTCCCTAATACTTACTCAAACACTTAGACAATATTTCACCTCAAAATTCAAGTGTCAAAATCTCTTATGGATATTAAGGAATTCATCCAAGTTTCCAGCCTCCATTCAAATCTTCTTCAAAGAATTCTCCAAAGTCAAGGTATGTAAGTCTCATTCATGGATTCCTTTCACCCATGAAGCCAAAGCTTCCTTTTTACCAAAAACGCATGATTTCAGGTTGATTTACTTATGGGTCTTACTTACTATGAATTAGACTACGAACTATGTTGGGGTTTCATGAATTTGTGACTATTTTAGCATGTTTTAAGATATAAATCTAAGATCCATTGTGCCATTTGATGAAGGGTTTTGATGTATATTGCTTTAGGATATTACCAAGTATTGATGAATTACACTGAATTTTCTTGTCTGATTTCACTCCTAAATTGCATGGTTTTACACTAGCATTACACACCTACCAAGTGTTTGATAAAAGGTACGGATATGGTTTCTTGAGGAGTTGAATGTCTAATGCATGTCTTATGAGTTGAATGACTTTATGATGATGAATTAAATGTATGTACATGATATTTTCTCTATAGTGTTGGGAATTCACCATGCCCCACTTGGAGGGTTGTGAGCTCGGGTAACTATGTTGAGAGGTTTGTACCTTGATAATCGGGTTGAGGGGTTGGTACCTTAGTCACTATGGGTGGTAGGGTGAGATGATCTACCAACCAATCAAGCGATTTGTACCTTGATAACTAAATTGAGGGGTTGGTACCTCAATCACCATTGGTGGTAGCAATCCACAAACCAATTGAGTGGTTGATACCTCATAGACTATGAATTCTATAATGATGGTCTCTTATTGTACGTGTATTATGTTCTATATAAGCATGATTTTACTTCAAGCGTCATTCATATATGCCATATTGCTATATTCTTAATCATTGCCTACGTTATGCATTTTGTTTATGGTGTTTATCACTTGTTGCATTGCATCCTACATACTTAGTACATTCAAATGTACTAACACATACTCTATGCCAACATGATGTTACCATGTAGGAACCGGAGTCCCACTTGTTCATCCTTCTCCATCCGACTAGTATGATGTATCTCAAGTTAGTGAGTCCTCCATTCCAGGGGCAATGACTACACTTTTATGCTATGTATTAAGACTATCTTTCTTTATGTATGTATTAACTATGAGGGTGAGCTTGGTTGTATGTATTTGCCCCCGCTAAGTTCTACATTTAGAGGACGTTATGTATTTATGTCATGAGCCTTGACTCTCTTGTTTTATGTTTATGTTATGAAAGATTTCCTTTAGTCTATTTTCCCCTATTTCTAATTCAATTATGTTATTTAATTTCTTCCACGACCAATGATGTGTAATGATTTGTTAAGAGGCTTGTTTAGGGTCCCTTCGGGTTCCCCATTCATCATGTCATGTCTATACCCTAGGCTTGGGTCGTGACAAAGTGTATTGCATGAATTTGGTTTTCTCAATGAAATCTAGAGGGGGAAATAATGACCCTATCCCATGGGAGGAATACAAGCCTCTTTCCTCAATTGGTCTTCCCTATTGAATTGAGACAGCTAAAGATAATGGAATTCATGAATCTAAAATAAGGATCTATAAGTGTGAGGGAGTATTCCTTCAAATTCAACAAGCTCTCAAAGTATGTTCCTCACTTGGTTGCTAATCCTACGGCAAGAATCAACAAGCTTGTGTTTAGGGGTGTCAGATTTGGTGAATGAAGAATGTCACATCGCTATGCTTGTGGGTGACATGGACTTGTCTCGGCTCATGACCTACACCGAACAACTTGAAGGGGAGAAGCTTAGGAAGCGGAGAAGTGTAGATTCCAAGAGAGCTTGGTTTGATGGTGGCTTTCAAGGTGGTAAGGGTGGCCATTTCCAACAAGGTCACAAATTTCAATGTCAAGGGTCCTGTAATTCTCCAAATAAAAGGTTTGCTAATGATGGGATGCGTAGCCTGAGGTTTGAAGGTATTAATAGCGGGTTAATTATTCAAAGCTGCCCACAATGTGGACAGAATCATAATGACAAGTGCTTAAGGGATTTGAATGCTTGTTATGGGTGTGGAAGAGTAGGCCAGAAGATTGTTAATTTCTCCGATGCTCAAAACAAGGGCAAAGATGGTCATCCTCAAGGACAAGGTGTTCATGGTGATCAAAGGGCCCAAGGTGGCCGACAAGGGGGTGCTCTACGTCACAAGGGTTTTATGCTCTTCAAGGGAGACAAGGAGTGGATGAAGTGCTCGATGTTATTATCGGTATGTTAAAGGTTTTTGATTATGATATGTATGCTTTATTAGATTCTGGTGCCACTCTTTCTTTCATAAATCCTTCTTTTGCCGATAAGCTTCATGTGTGTTCCGAATTATTATCTGAACCCTATAGGTGTCTACCCCTGTTGGTGAGTCTATTATTGCTAGAAAGGTCTACAATGGTTGTCTCGTGTCTATATTGCATAAAATATTGCCTTGTGATTTTGTTGAACTTGACATGGTGGATTTTGACATTATTCTTGGGATGGATTGGTTACATGCATATCATGATTCCATTTATTGCAGAACTCATAAGGTTAAGTTCCAAATTCCTAAGTAAACCCGTCTTTGAGTGGGAGAGTCATAATTTGGTGGTCAAGGGTAGGTTCATCTCTTGTTTTAAGGCCCAAAAATTGATTTCTAAGGGTTGAATTTACCATCTTGTGAGGGTTAGGGATGTGGAGTCTAAATTCCTTTCTATTGAGTTAGTTCTGATGGTCAACGAGTTTCTTGATGTCTTACCCCATGAGCTTCCCTAGTGTTCCTCCTGAAAGGGAAGTAGAATTTGGTAAAGATCTCCTTTCGAAACTCAACTTATTTCTATTCCCTCTTACTGTATAGCCCCGACGGAGTTAAAGGAGTTAAAGGACCAATTGAAGGATTTGTTGGAGAAAGATTTTATAAGGTCTAGCAAGTCAACTTGCAATGCACCGGTATTGTTTGTAAGAAAGAAAGATGGTTCACTTAGAATGTGCATCGACTATCGGCAACTCAATAAGGTCACCATAAAGAACAAGTATCCTCTATCAAGGATGGATGACATATTTGATCAACTATAAGGGGCTGGTCACTTTTCTAAGATTGATCTTCGGTCCGATACCACCAAGTGAAGGTGAGACAGTGTGACACTCCCAAGATGGCCTTTCAGAGTACGTATAGGAACTTTGAATTTGTGGTGATGTCCTTTGTCTTGACTAATGGACCAGCGACATTTATGGACCGCATGAATAGGGTCTTTAAAGCCTACCTTGACATGTTTGTGATATTCTTCATAAATGACATATTTATTTATTCCCTAAGTGAAGAAGAGCATGTGAACCATTTGAGGGTGGTATTGCAAATTTTGAGGGATGAGAGGTTGTTCACTAAATTTGATAAATGTGAGTGTTGGTTGAAGATCGAACTAATAAGGAATTAGCCTAGGCCCTTTACTCTAACAGATATTGGGAGTTTCTTGTGCTTAGCGGGGTACTACCATAGGTTTGTGAATGGTTTCTCTTCAATTGCTTCCACTTTGACAAAATTGACACAAAAAAAGGCAAAATTTGTTTAGACTGATAAATGTGAAAGAAGTTTTTAAACTTTGAAAGACAAGCTTATCTCTGCTCCTATTTTGGATTTATCAGAAGGTTTAGAAGGATTTGTGGTTTATTGAGATGCTTCAAGGATTGGTTTGGGGTGTATATTGATGCAAAATGGCAAGGTCATAACATATTCTTCCTGACAACTAAAAGTGCATGAGCGAAATTATCCCACCCATGATCTTGAATTAGCGGTCGTGGTATTTGCTTTGAAAATATGGCATCATTATTTGTATGAGGTTCATGTAGATGTATTCACTGATCACAAGAGTCTCTAATATGTGTTCACACGAAGGGATCTTAATTTGAGACAAAGAAGTTGGTTAGAACTCCTTAAAAATTATGACATGAGTGATCACTATCACCCCGGCAAAGTTAATGTTATGGTCGTTGCTCTAAGTAGAGTGTCCATGTGAAGTGTAGCTCATACTCATGATGATAATAAGGAGGTGTCTAGAGAAGTTCACTAGTTAGCTAGGTTGGGGGTTAGGTTGAATGAAGTTGAAAATGGAGGTGTGGTGGTTATTGATGGCTCCAAATATTCTTTGATTGAAGAGGTCAAGTCTAAACAAGACCTTGATCCCACCTTACTAGAATTGAAAGCTTTGGTGAAGGATAGTAAATTAGAGGTTTTCTCCCAAGAGGAGAGAGTTTCTTTAGGTACCAAGGTAGGTGATGTGTACCTAATGTTGATAGATTGAGGAAGTCAATTTTGAATGATCCACTTAATTTGTCCTACACCATTCAACCTAGTTCCACAAAAATGTATAAAGACTTGAAGTAGGTATATTGGTGGGGTGGAATGAAAAGGGGTATTGCAAAGTTTGTAGCCAGTAGTCACAATTTCCAGCAAGTGAAAGCCGAACATCAAAGGCCAGTTTGCATAACCCAAGACAAGGAAATTCCTATTTGGAAGTGGGAAGAGATTAACATGGATTTTGTGATTGGTTTGCCAAAGACTACAAAACACTTTGATTCTATTTGGATTATTATTGATAGAATGACAAAGTCGACTTACTTTCTACCGGTTAAAACAACTTATGGTGCCAAGGATTATGCCAAGCTATATATTCATGAGTTGGTTAAGTTGCATTGGGTTACCATTGTGTATCATTTCGGATCGTGGTGCTCAAATCACTTCTCATTTTTAGAAATCCTTCCAAAGTGTGTTGGTACCAAAGTCAAGCTTAACATGGCTTTTCATCCTCAAACGGATAGTCAAGCTGAAAGAACAATTCAAACTCTTGAGGACAAGCTTAGGGCTTATGTTTTGGAGTTCAAAGGTAGTTGGGATGAACAACTTCTACTCATTGAGTTTTCTTACATAATAGCTACTACTATCGTATTGTGTGGCTCCCTTTGAAGCCTTATATAGTAGGAATTGTAGATCCCTAGTTGGATGGTTTGATGCGGGAGAACTGTCTTTGTTAGGCCCTGATTTGGTTATGTAAGCTTTGGAAAAGGTGAGGTTGATAAGAGAGAGATTGAATATGGTTCAAAGTAGGCAAAAGTCCTACTCCGATGTGAGAAGGAGAGGCCTTGAGTTCGGTGATTGGATATACTTGAAGGTCTCACCCGTGAAGGATGTGGTCTGGTTTGGCAAGAATGGGGAATTGATCCCAAGGTTTGTAGGTACTTGTAGAATTTTGAGGAGGATGGGTAAGGTTGCATATGAATTGGAGTTGCCTACTAACATGAGTATGGTCCATCTGGTCTTCCATGTGTCTATATTGAGCAAGTGTGTCGGTGACCCAAGTGTTATAATACCCTTAGAAGTTATGGGTATTGTGGAGGATAACTTGACCTGTGAGGAGGTCCCAAAGGAATAATGGATATGCAAGAAAAAAGGTTAAGAAACAAGGATATGTCATCTGTCAAAGTCTTTTAGAGGAATCAACAAGCTGAAAGTGCCGCTTAGGAAGCCAAAGCGGACATGAAGTAGCGATATCTGTATCTCTTTTACTATATTCAAGACTAAGATAAAAATTTAAGTCCTATCTATGATACCAATTCTTAAGCTTCACCGCTCATGTCATTTTTGCATGCATACATATTCATGGTGATAAGTTTTGATGATTTTTGATGCATATGTTTGGAACTTTTTGGAAATGAATTTAAGTGCATTTGTTGCATTCATGCCGGGCTGGAACTTCCATAATTAGTCCTCTTACGTGTATTTCTTTGACATTCAAGGACAAATGTTCCCAAGGAGAGATATTGTCGTCACGACCCATGCGTAGGGCCTAGACATGACACGGCGAATAGGAACCCGAAGGGACCCAAACAAGCCTCTTAGCATATCAATCACACATCCTTGGTCACGGAAGCAAAGTAAACAACAACAAGAGATAATCAAAAGGGAGAGCAGTACTACGGGAAGTCTTTGATATCATAAAAGCGTAAAGAGTCAATATTATAGCATAAATACATCATAATATTCCAACAATACCTCTAAACTTAGAATGGAGCGGGGCCCATGACACTTTCTGAGTTCACCCTCATAATGTCACATGTTCAACATAAAGAAGTCTTAGAAATAGCAAAAGAAATTAGATAGTGTCCTTGAACCTGAGGACTCACCAAAGATTATCTTCGTAGAATCTCACTAGCTACACGGAGGATGATCAAGAGGAGCTCTGGTACCTACATGGTGATATCATGTAGGCATAAAGTATGCGTTAGTACGTTTGAATGTACTAAGTATGTACGACGCAATGCAACAAGACATAAACCCAACATAGTCAAAATGCATAATCAAAGTCAATAAATAGTAATAATTTCAATATGGCATGCATGATCAATGCTTGAAGTAAAACATGCTTATAATCATACAACTTGCATAGAGTATTATACATATGTGGGAAGAGACCTTAACCGACAAATAGTAAGACCAAGCGAGCTACAACTTCGAATCCCGATGATTACCCCTCATCAGTAAAGAGGTGGTCTACTTGTCAAGGTAAACCATACTTCAACTTATGGGGACATGACCCTTTCATATGAATTAACCCTCCTTGTGGGAACATAGCCCATTTCGGAAAGGATTTCATAAGAAACATTATCTTATAGGAACACGACCCACTTTTAGAAGAATCTCAAGGGAGAGTGCACTAAATGGATCATCTAGTAAAGCAAAGGTAAACTATACTCCTATGTTGGCACATAGTTTGAGGAAAGAGAGCATCCCCTCAATCCATCGGTGCTACGTGTAATCCCCCGGAATAATTGAAATAATCGTATCTTTAGTAACTTGTAATGAACATAGAATCATAACATGAGTAGCTCTAAAATATCTTTGACCTATAATGATGAGCCTAACTTTAAAACATAAGAATAGATCATCATCAGACATTACTCTTGCATTAACATCAAGGGCTCATAAGTGGTAAAATCTTTGAAAAGGTCTTAATCTGGCATTACAACATCATAGACATTTTCATGAATTCAATACATTTTTTGAAAGCCCAAAATCATCATAAATTCACTTGACTCATAGATTATACGATAAATCATCAATAACTTTAAGAATCCTTGAAAAGACATTATCAAACATTTTGTGAGTGTGTAATGCAATTTCAAAATCATACAATTTATGAGTGAAATAGTATGAGAAAACTCAATGTAAATCAAACCACCAACATATTGTAAAACCCTCATGTAAGATACCTTGAAATCCATCACCAAATCGTAATAGATTATAGTTTCATAGCGCAAAATATACATAGTCTCAATAGACAAAACCAACTTATATATAAGCTTGAGATAGATAGACATGCATATTTAGTCAACATTTCATAAAACCCCAACATATTTCATACTTATAATCTATAATGGAAGATACAATAGTTAATATAATTTGAAAACATGCAATTTTCATAAAATAGGAAGATTAGGCTCCATGGGCGAAAGGACTCAATGGATGAAACCCACATATCTCAAAGTTTTCTTAATGTAGACTTGAAGCTTGAATGGTGTTCTTGAGATCTGGAATTATGCTTGAGACACTTGAATTTGGATGAAATATTTGGTAAAGCATTAGAGAGGGTTTTGAGAGGGTCTTGAGTGATATAGAGTTAAAAAATGGATAAGTATAGGTGTTGAAATAGAATTTCAGGCAAAAATTAACACTGATCCGCACCCCGACACGTCACGGCCAGGGCACAGATCGCTACTAGAAATCAAAATTTTTTGAAAATTATTTTTTACTATGGGTCCTCTAAAATCAGGGTTTTACCAATTTCCCGCTCAATTTTCCCTAATCAAGAATATGAAGTTGGATTTTTGATATCGTGCATGGAATTTTGAGATAAATGAAAATTATGATTATAGGTATTTTCGAAGCATATTTTTTAGGCGTTTTTAGGGCATTACAATATATCCCTCTTGGGAACATTCATCCCCGAGTGTCAAAGAAATGTACATAAGAGAAGTAATCATGAAGATTTTAGTCCAACATGAATACAACAAATGCACTTAAACATCATTTTAAAAAATCTCAACATGAATGTCAAAAATTACCATAAACATGATAACATGAACATGAATGTATGCAAAATGATATGATGGCTGAAACTTAAGATTTAAAATCATAGACAGGGCTTAATTTGCTATCTTAGGCTTCAATAGAATGAAAGAGATATGGACATCACTTCTTCATGTCCGCTCCGCCTCCCCAAGTGGTGCTTTCGACTTTGTTAGTTCCTCCAAAGAACATTGATAGAAGTAACATCCTTGTTTCTCAATCTCTTCACTTGCCTATCCAAAATCTCCACCAGGACTTCCTTATAGGTCAAATTATCTTTTACAACACCCACAACATCTAAATATACAATAGCACTTGGGTCACCCATACACTTCCTCAACATAAACATATGGAAGACCGGATGAATCATACTCATATCAATGGCAACTCTAACTCGTAGGCTACCTTACCAATCCTCCACAACACCCTATAAAGATATACAAAACCTTGGGCTTAATTTCCCTTTGTTGCCAAGTGGTACGACACCCTTCATGGGTGAGATCTTCAAGTAAACCCTATCACTAACTTTAAACTCAAGATCTCTCTTTCTCACATCGGAATATGACTTTCGCCCACTTCAAGCCATCTTCAACCTTTATCTTATCAACCTCACCTTCTCCAAAGCTTCCATAACCAAATCTGGTACAATCAGAGCTATCTCACCAACCTCACCAAGGTTCCTTCCCATAGTCTCTATCCATTCTCATAGAATCAGGAATAATATAATAGTTTGAATGATGGCCTCTCTCAAAACCCACTCCCTCAAGTCACAACATTAGGCACACATAATCTACCTTGGTACCTAAGGTGCCATCTCCCCTTTGGAAGAAAACCACCAGTCTACCATCCTTCACCAAGGTCCTCAACTTTAGCAATGGGGATCAAGGTCTTGTTCTGCCTCTACCTCCTCAATCAAGGAAAATTTAGAGCCATCAACAACCACTACACCCCCATTTTCAACTTCATCCAACCTAACCCCCAATCTAGCCAACTGGTGAACCTCTCCAGCCAGCTCTTAGCCACAATCATCAACATGAGCGAGACTACCCATAGACACCCTACTTAGATCATCGGCCACAACATTAGCTTTGTCGGGGTTACAATGCACACTCATATCAAAAACTTTAAGGAGTTCTAACCACCTTCTTTGTCTCAAATTAGGATCCTTTTTGGGTGAAGACATATTGGAGACTCTTGTGGTTGGTAACACATTAACATGAACCCCATACAAGTAGTGACGCCAAATTTTTGAAGCAATTACCACGACCGCCAATTCATGATCATGGGTGGGATAATTCTTCGCATGCACCTCAAGTTGTCTAGAAGCATATGTATCACCTTACCATATTGATCAAAACACACCCCAAATCAATTCTTGAGGCATGACAATAAACAACAAATCCTTCCAGCTCTTCCGGTAGAGCCAAGATACGAGCGGAGACAAGCTTATCCTTCTAAGTTTGGAAACTCTTTTCACACTCATTAGCCCACACAAATTTTACCTTATTTTGGTTCAATTTAGTCATAGGGGAAGCAATAGAAGAGAAATAATTTACAACCTTCGGTAGTAACCCACCAAACCCAAGAAACTTCTAATGTCCGATGGAGTCAAAGGTCTAGGCCAATTCCTAATCACCTCTGTCTTCTTAGGATCCACCTTAATACCATCACCCAACACCAAATGTCCCAAAAATGCAATTTATTTCAACCAAAACTAACATTTCTCATATTTTGCATACAACCTCTCCTCCCTCAAGATTTGCAACACCACCCTCAAATGACTCACAAGCTCTTCTTCATTCCAAAATAAATCAAAGTACCATCCATAACTGCCACACACATATCAAGGTATGGTTTAAACAACCTATTCATGAGATCCATAAACATAGCTGGGGCATTGTTCAAGCAAAAGACATAGCCACATATTTAAAATATCGGGAAGGACATCAAGAAACTCATTTACCACAGGAACCGACTCAATAGGAAGGACTTTGGACTCAACATCCCTAACCCTCACAAGATGATAGAGACAACCCTTAGAAATTAACTTTTGGGCTTTAAAGAAAGAAATAAATCCACCCTTGACCATCACATCATAACTTTTCTACTCAAGGAGGGGTTCATTAGTGAATTGGTATTTAACCCTATGTGTTCTACAATCAATAGAAGCATAATATGCACGCAACCAACCCATCCCAAGAATGACATCAAAACCCACCATATCTAACCCAACAAAATCACAATGCAAGATTTTATGCAAAATAAACATGGGACAATTCCTATAGACTCTCCTAGCAACAATAGACTCACCAGAAACTTCATAAGGTTCACATAACAATTCAAAACTAACATGAAGGTCTTTGCCAACAAAGGACTAATAAAAGAAAGAGTGGAACCCAGGTCCATCAATGCATACATATCAAAATCAAAAACCTTTAACATACTTTTGAAGCACAATGCCAAGTCTATTGACATCTAGAGGGGTATGGTTGCGCATGTCGACGGTCATCCTCGTAGTCCTTAGTAACCAATGGACAATGTCTGAACTCGTGATCCTTTACACCATAATCAAAACATGCACTCAAACTAGCCAAATAATCTCTCAAATGGTGCTTCCCATACTTGTTGTACTAAGGAGAAACTTGAACATCAATACCCTTACACTTCCTTTGAACATATGGACAATCACCAATCTTGTTGCCCATCTTACCACTCCCAAACCATGCACCCATGCTCATACTCATGAATTCAATACAGGTTTTGAAAACCCAAAATCATCATGAAGTCACTTGACTCATAAATCATACAATAGATCATCAATAACTTTAAGAATCCTTGAAAAGACATTTTATCAAACACTTGGTGGGTATGCAATTCTAGTTCAAAATCATGCAATTTAAGAATTAAATAATATGAGAAAACTCAATGTAAATTAACTTACCAACATATAGTAAAACCCTCATGTAAGATAACTTGAAATCGATCATCAAATCTCATAATAGATCATAGTTTCATAGCTCAAAACGTATATAGTTTCAATAGACAAAACCAACTCATATTATAAGCTTGAGATTGATAAGCAAGCATATTTAATCAACATTTCATAAAATCCCAACATATTTCATGATGATAATCCATAATAGAAGATACTCATAGTTAATACAACTAGAAAATATGCAATTTTCATAAAATAGGAAGATTGGGATCTATGGTTGAAAGGACCCAATGGATGAAACCCACATACCTCAAACTTGGGTTTTCTTGATGTCGATTTGAAGGAGACTTGAAGGTTGAATAGAATTCTTGAGATTTGGAATGATGCTTGAGACACTTGAATTTAGATGAAATATTTGGTTAAGTGTTAGAGAGGATTTTGAGAGGGTATTGAGTGATATAGAGTTGAAAAATAGATAAGGATAGGTCTTTTACACATAATTGGGCTATGACCCCAAGGCACTTGGACTGAAATAGAATTTCAGGGAAACTTAACACTGATCCAGGCCCCTGGCACCACGCCTAGGGCGCGGATCACCACTAGAAATCAAAATTTTTTGAAAATCATTTTTTGCTATGGGTCCTCTAAAATTGAGGTTATACCCATTTCCCACTCAATTTTGCCCCCTGACAGATTTTCGATATCGCATATGAGTTTGTGATATAAGGAAATTAAAATTATGGACATTTTCGAAGCACATTTTTGGGCAACTTTGGGGCGTTTCAATTGTAACACCACTCTTGTGCTTCCGGATGCCCTATAAGTGTATTTTTTGAATATCTCAAAATTCATGCATGATTTCGAAAATCTGACTTCATATTCTTGTTCAGGGGAAAATGTGTAGGAAAAGGGTGGCCCTCAATTTTTAGAAGACTTGTAGTGAAAAATAATTTCCGTAATAGGGAGGAGAACAGTGACAATAAGCGACAAAGCCACATCGCACCCTGGGTGTGGCTCAGTGTAATTTTTTCCTTATTTTTTGAGCTTCATCCAAGGGCATTTAGGTAATGACCCAATTCCCGTTTAAATGTGAAAGCCTCCTTCCTTAGTCATTTTTCAACTTCAAAACTCTCAAAAACCCTCTCAAATCCTCTCCAAAACATCATTCAATACCCCATTAACATTTAAGAATCTCAAGAACCAACTTTGGAATTCAAGGACCCAATCTAAGCTTCAAGTCTTCCTCAAGTTTTCTTCAAGAAAGTCTCAAGTTTAGGTATGTGGGTTTCACTTATGGGATCCTTCCACCCATGAAGCCAACCTTTTCTCTCTTTCAAATTTCATGATTTTAAGGTTGAATACTATATGGGTAAACATTATTATGTATTATAAGTATGATTGGAGTATGGGTTCTTCAACTATTGATTAAACATGCTTGAATACCTATTGAAAGCATATTCTATGAATTGATTTGTATTTATTGAATATATGCAAAATATGAACTATGAAATCTATGGAAGATTGGGAACTTTTAAGATGGATTCATGATACCCAAATTGGGGGTTTTACTAAAATATTGGTGGGTTGATTTAAATGACTTTAAAATGGATTGATTTTACTCTTTCTTATCGTACACTCCTAAATTGCATGATTTTAATCATGTGTATGCATACCTACCATGTTTGATTAAGTTTGCATGACTATGAATCTTATGCTGATGGAAGGCTATTGTATAATTTGAAAGACAAGTGCTTTTATGGTAAGTTATGGAGTTCCAAACATGTATAAACTCATGAAAAGTTTCTATGATCTACAAATGAATTATTGAGGTCTTATGCTATATTTTATTCTCATGTGAATTGTGAAGCCTACTAGAAGTTGTTATGAACTTGTATTTCTCACCCTCTAGTACAAGGCAAATGTCTACATGAAGGAATTATGAACTAAGTTGTGTACCTCACCCTCATGTACGACTTAATACTATGAACTATCTAGAGCCACATGATAGGGTTATGAACTAAGTTGTATGTCTCACCCTTATGTACTACCCAATACCTACTAGGAGGGGCTATGACCTAAGTCGTATTCCTCACCAACTAGAACAAGGTATTTAGGTGAGTTATTTATGCTACTTTATTGTGTTATACATGTTATGCAAGTATGATTATTTTCACGCACGTTTTATCCTAAGAATTGATTATACATGTCATAGAGCGCATGTCTAATGATTATGATTATGCATCTTGATTATTATGGCTTATGATCCTTGTTCCATTGCACTCCTCATATTAGTACATTTCAAGTGCTAACGCATACTATATGCCTACATGACATCACCATGTAGGGACCAAAGCTCCTATTGATCCTCCTCGTCATATGGCTACAAGGATTCTTGAAGGCTACTATTGGTGAGTCCTCCACTCCGTGGATGACATTCCACTTTACTTTTATGTTTTTTATAAGACTTGTCTAATTTTTTATACTTATTTAGAGGGTGAGCCCAGGAGATGTCTTGGCCTCCGCTCCATACTTATGGATATTATATGTTGATCTTAACTACTTTATGTCTATGCTATTATGTAAGACTCTCTTAGTCTCGCCTCTCTTATGTTCTATTATTACTTGTTTGTTATCTTATTTGGCTTCCGTAACCAAGGATGTGTGAATGATATGCTAAGAGGCTTGCTTGGGGTCCCTCTGGATTCTCATTCGTCGTGTCACATCTAGGCCCTAGGCTTACGTCATGACAGTGATGCCTCTTATTGGTATTTATTTAGCAAATGAATAGTTTTGTAGATGATACTCCGAAATTATGCATTATTTCGGATCGGCATCCAAGCATAAAAAATGGTTTCAATTGTCTACCCTTCTACTCATTATAGTTGTTGCATGTGGAATCTTGGTGAAAATATTCGAACCAATTTTCACAACGGAAGAATCATCTATCACTTTTACAAGGCTGCACAAGCATACAACGTAAGTGAGTTTAATGACCACTTCAATCAAATTAGAGATATGGTTCTAGGGGCTACCACACGTCTTGAACAAATTGATTTCACAAATGGAGCAAGCAATTTTTTTCGGGAAATAGGTTTGTGTTATTAGATGCTACATTTGTTCCATTAACTGCTGCTAAAGTTGATGCAGATTCTGTCGAAGCAACTATTGTGTCTACTGCAACATCTTTAATATCTGCTGCTGAATTTTTTATTTTAAAAATAATATTTATTAAATTCTATAATATCTGCTATAACATTTAAAGATTTAGTATTATGACATCAAACATTGCTGAGTCGATTAATGCACTTTTTGTTGTTGAAATAGAATTTCTCATTCTTCTCTATTTGATGATATAAACAAAAAGTTTGGTAAAAAGTTTCACCAAAGAAGAATGGAGTTGATCAATTCATAAATCATCTTGGTCCTTTCAATAGAGGAGGTAATTGCAAAAAGTATTAATTTAAGGAACAAGGTATTGGTTCATCGAATTGTCAATTATAGATATGTTGTCTTCGGTCATGATGCAGTAGCAACGGTTGATCTTCATTGCAAATCTTGTACTTGCAGAGTCTGTGGTCTTGATCAAATATCTTTTCCGCATGCAATGGCGGCGTTCCGGTGGCAATATGGTGAAGATTATGGAAGGTGTATTTATGAGTATTCATCTCAATATTATAAGGTAGAGACATACATTTTTTACATACATGGAGGAAATTAAAACTGTGTTGTCGAAAAATTTTGGGAAGTTCCTAGGGAGGTTTTAGAAAGGGAAATACTTCCTCCACATGTTGTGCCGAGAAAGGTGGGAAGAAAGGAAAGAGAAGAGGCATCCATGTATTGGAAAATAATTTTCAAGCAAAAAGAACAAAGTTCCTTCTGAAAAAGGGTTGGGCACGAGAAAACCATATACTCGAAGCAAAATGTTTCATAAGTGCGCTCACTCTTATTTGGTGTTTGTGAACTTGTTTCATTTTGCATATTAATTTTATGTAAAAGTTAATATTTGTTCTTATTTAATATTATCAGTATTATGTTATTTGAACACATATTTCATCGAATGTTTCAGGTATTAAGAAATTGCATTTTAAACTATCAACAGTTTTATAATAATTGTTACTGATATTTCAGTAATTGCTACAGACCTCATAGCAAATGCTACATAATTTACAGAAACAGCTATACCATATATGGTATTTGCTACAGAGTTTTCCAGCAATTGCTACGAATTCTATAGTAATTGGTATACTCTATTTACAACACTGATACTACCTTTATAGCAAATGCTACAAAATTACCAATAATTGCTTAAAATAATTCAATTACTGAATAATTTGCTGAGATATTTTACAACAATTATTGTAACTAGTTCCACAACTAGCAAACTTGCCATAACAAATTCAAACAAAATCCTTACCATCGACTTATTTCTAGTGTTGAGTTGGACTAAAATCACTATATTCATCCACAACCCTTATCAAATAGACTAATGGATGAAAAATCAACTGAAATAAGTGTGATCTATAACTATGATCCTATTACTTGTGTAAGTATTATCTCATGTATAAGATCATTACTGATTCTAGCATTTAACTCGATATTTGACTAACTCCACCTCATATATTATAAAACATATGGACACAACCAACTACTAATCAATTTACTTAATCACCATCACTTACATATGCAATTACTTAATAAATTATATATTACTTATCTAATTACCACCTCAATGTATAAGATCACATTGAATTTAGTTTTTAATCTGAAATTGGACTAACACAACTCAATTTATCACTAAATGTGATTGATACAATCAACTTATAGTCAACTTGTTATAGAAACTAACTACCTTGCTATAGCAAATTTCAACAATTACTACATTATTTACAGCAATCGATACTACCTTTACAAACAAATATTACATAATTCCCAACAATTGCTAAAAAATATTCAACAACTGAATAACTTGTTGAGATATTTTACAGCAATTGCTATAACTAGTCAACAACTATCCAACTTGCTATAACAAATTCAAACAAAACCTTTAACATCGACTTATTTCTATAGTTGAAGTGGACTAAAACCACTATATCCATCCATAACCGTAATTTAATGGACTAATTCATGAAAAATCAACTAAATAAGTGTGATCTACAACTATGATCCTATTACATGTGTAAGTACTATCTCAATGTATAAGATCATTACTTATTCTAGCATTTAACCTGACATTGGACTAACTCCAGTTATATATTACAAAACATATAGACACAACCAACTAATAATCAATTTACTTAATCAACATCACTAACATATGCAATTACTCAATAGTTTATATATTACTTGTCTAATTACCACCTCAATGTATTAGATCACTACTGAATCTAGCTTTTAATCTAAAATAGGACTAACACAACTCAACTTATCACTAGATATGACATTTACATAGGCAATTATTCAGCATAGGTTGACTTTTTGTGCAAATTCAAAACAAATGATTGTCCCAGCAAGATGCTGACTTGCTGAGTCATTTTCACGGCAAATGTTAAGGTTGTCCCAGCAAGTAGGTCACTTATTGTGTCATTTCACAACATATATGAGGATAACCACAGCAAGATGATGACTTGTTGAGTCATTTTCATAGCAAATGTTAAGACTTTCTAAGCAAGTAGGTCACTTGCTATGTCATTTCACAACATATATGAGGATATCCCCAGCAAGATGCTGACATGCTCTATCATTTTTATAGCAAATGATAAGACTGTCCCAGCAAGTAGGTCACTTGTTGTATCATTTCACAATAGATATAAGGATAGCCCCAGTCAGAGGCTAACGTGCTGAGTCATTTTCACAGCAAATGTTACGACTATCCAAGTAAGTATGTCACTTGTTGTGTCATTGCACAACATAAATAAGGATAGTCCCAGCAAGATGTTGACTTTCTGAGTCATTCTCACATCAAATGTTAAGACTATCCTAGCAAATAAATCACTTGCTGAGTCATTTCACAATAACTATTTCTACAAAAGGAGATATTTTTATAATATAAAATATCCATCGTCAACATTCCAAAAAAGCTAGAAAATTAAAAAAAATACATATGTTCATAAAATAACTATCCATCATCAACATCCCCAAAATGTCTAGAAAATAACAAAATATCCATCATCTAAACCTTAAAAATATCCATCATCTAAACATAAAAAAATACTTATCATCCAAACATCAAATAATACCTATCATCCAAACATTAAAAATACCAATTATCCAAACATTAAATAAACTCATTATCCAAAAATTAAATAAACATCAATCCAACCTAACAACAAATAACATCATCACATTAGCTATTGCTCCTCCGTAGACGTTGTTGGTTGTTGCCCCTTTGTAGCACTTGCTATTGGTGGTTGGTCCTCTGTAGCACTTGCTGCTTGTTGTTCCTCCATCACAGTTGTTGCTTATTGCTCCTCTCTAATCATTGTTGCTTGCTGCTCCTTCCTATCACATGTTGCCATTTTCCTTGTGCTCACGAGTGCTTTAGAAACTTGTTTTCCTCCTTTGTTCTCTAATAGGAGTATACGGTGACACGAACTTTGATGACGGGATGACACCTCTTTTGGATAGCATCATATTGAAGGTTTCTTGTAGTGATAACATTATTTCCATCATCTATTACAGCCTCTCATTATGTGAAAACATCATTTTCATCATGTTATTTGTCCTCTAGTTGTAAGTTTAACAACCATAAGTACTGAAAGGTGCCTTAGAAATCCCAGCACCTAGGCGATCGAATCTACCAATAGTGAATAGAGTTCCAAAATCACCTCCATCACCAAGAGGAGAAAATCCTTCTCTATAACTAGACGTTGCTTCTTCCGTAGTAGCAGTTTTTGTAGCATCTACCCCAACAGCAGTTTAAGCACCACCTGCCCTAACAGCATCTATACCTGCCCGACAGCATCACCTACCCCTTCCCCAGCAGCAATATCAACACCTACCCCAGCGCCAACATCAACAAGTAAACCCCTTTTGATGGCTATTATGCCGGTCAAATCTGTCACCAACCTCACAATCCTCGGATCTTCTTCTCTTTCCTCAAGTGGCACAAATCTCGTCCAAAAGTCCATATCCTTCTCTTTTTCGGTCGGGATTAGCCACGGATATATAATCTATAAATTAATTAAAATTATCTTAACAAAAGAATACTAATATATGAGAAGACAGCAATTGTTTCAAAATAATAGCAACGGTTAGAGTTAGCAAACAGCAGCTGATAAATTGAGAAGATGTCACGACCCAAGCCTAGGGCCTAGACGTGACACAACCAATGGGAACCCAAAAGGACCCTAAACAACTCTCTTAGCAAATTATTTACTCATCCTTGGTCGCGGAAGCAATTAAACAACAATAAGAGAATTTAAATAAGGATAAAGGGCTGAAGGGAAGTCTTTCATAGCATAAATCATCAAAGGAATGGAAGATCAAAGCGTATATACATAACATGTCCAATAATACCTCTAACATAGATTTGGCAGGGGCTAAGACAACTATTCGGGCTCACTCTCATAGTCTTAAGCATCTAAACAAAGAGAAGAGTCTTTACATAATATAGGATCAGTAGCTATTGTCCAAGAAGTTGAGGACTCACCAAGCTTGCTTCAAGAGATAGTACGAGCCATGTGGAGGAGGAGGATGATCAAGTGGAGCTCTAGTTCATACATGGTAATATCATGTTGGCATAAAGTATGTGTTAGTACATTTGAATGTACTAGGTATGTAGGATGTAATGCAACAAGAGATAGGCAACTTAATTAAAATGCATAATCATAAGAAAGAGATAGTATATTAGTAACATGGCATGCATGATCAATGTTTGAAGCAAAATATGCTTATATAGAACGTACTACATTTGTAGAAAGAGACCATCATAATAAACAAGCATCTAATACTTGGAATCTAAGGCCTAGAACCCCCTTGGAAGGTGATTGAGGTATCTAGCCCTTAATTGGTAGTACGAGCCTAGCACCCCCAAACAAGGTGGTCAAGGTACATACCCCTAAACATGGTAGTATGGGCCTAGCACCCCCTGACAAGATGGTCAAGATAAATACCCCTCAACATGGTAGTACGGGCCTAGCACCCCCCGACAAGGTGGTCAAAATATATATCCTTCAACATGGTAGTATGAGCCTAGAACCCCCTGACAAGGTGGTCAAGGTATATACCCCTCGACGTGGTAGTACGGGCCTAGCATCCCCAATAAGGTGATTGAGGCATAGCATCTACTCAACAAGGTGTGGTCACTTGCAACACTATAGATACTTTTCATGAAATCAACACATACGTATATTACTGTCACCATTGTAAAGCAACTTAACTCATAAGCCATGCAATAGATCTTCAATAACTTAAAAACCCTTAACCAGATATTTTATTAAACCCTTAGCGGGTGTGTAATGCTAGCTCAAAATCATGCAATTCAAGAGCCAAATAATGTGAGAAAAACTAATGTGAAACAACGCACCAACACTTGGTAGCACCCTCATGCAAGGTACATTAAAATCCTACATCAAATTCCATCATAGAACATAGATTCATAGCTCAAGACATGCTTAAATAGTCCGCATTTCATGAAAACCCCAACATAGTGTATAATCACATTCATAGTAAGAATACCCATAAGTAAATCAACTTGAAAACATGTAATTTATATAAAAAGGAGGTTGGTCACCATGGCCGAAAGGACCCAATGGTTGAAACCCACATACCTCAATTTTGGAGATTTTCTTGATGAAGATTTGAATGAGAATTTGAAGCTTAAATGAATTCCTTAAGATCTGGAAGTGAGTTTGGGACACTTGAAATGGGGTGAAATGTTTGGCTAAGTGTTTGAGAGAGTTTTGGGGAATGTCTTGAATGATATATGATTGAAAAATGACTAAGTATAGGTGTTTTTACGCATAGATTGGCTTAGGCACAAGACCCTAAGGCCTTAGACCGAAACAAGAAAACTGGCAAAAAAATTACACTACTTTGCGATGGCTCCACATCGCGGAGCCAATGCACACTGCCACTAATTTGCACAAACTTAGGAAATCAAATTTTTCTACGATTGTTCTAAAATCGAGGTTAGACCCATTCCCCACTCAATTTTTCCCCTTGATCAAGAATATGAAGTCAGATTTTCGATATCACACACAAATATTGAGATATGAGAAAATTACGATTATGGGCATTTCGAAGGCACATTTTTGGGCACTTTTTGGGGCGTCTCAATATCTTCCCTCTGGGAACATTCATCCCCAAATGTCAAAGAAGCATACATAATAAGAGTAATCATGAAGGAATCTTCCCCAACAGCAATGTAACATTTCACTTAAATGCAATTTTTAACAATCTCAACATAAGTGTCAAAATCACCATGAATATGTCAACATAAACATGAATGTATGCAAATGAAATAAGGGCTGATACATAAGACTTGAAATCACATAGGGTACTTGAATTAGTACCTTAGGCTTGAGTAGAATGAAAGAGATAGAGATATCACTTTTGCATGTCCACCTCGGCTTCCCATGTAGCACTCTCAACTTGTTGGTTTCTCCAAAGGACCTTGACGGAAGAAACATTCTTGTTTCTCAACCTCTTTACTTTTCCATCCAAAATTTCTACCCAGAACCTCTTCATAAGTCAAATTGTCTTCAACAACACCTATAACATCAAGAGGCACAATGGTACTTGGGTCACCCACACACCTATTCAACATACACACATGAAAGACCGAATAAACCATTTATTCATATCATTGGGCAACTCCAACTCATAGGCCGCCTTACCAATCCTCTACAACACTCTATAAGGACTAACAAATCTTGGAATCAATATAACCTTCTTACCAAAATGAACAACACCCTTTATGGGTGAGACCTTCAAATTGACCAAATCACCAACCTTAAATTCAAGATCCCTTCTCCTCACATCGGCATAGGACTTTTGACGACTTTGGGCAATTTTCAATCTTTGTCTAATCAACCTTACATTCTTCATGGCCTTCATAACTAGATCCGGACCTAAAAATGTCATCTCCCCTACCGCAAACCATCCAACCGGGGACCTACAACGTCTACCATAGAGAGCCTCAAAAGGAGTCATACCAATGCTTAAATGATAACTATTATTGTAAGCAAACTCAATGAGTGAAAGATGTTCATCCCAACTACCCTCAAACTCCAAAACTCAATCTCTAAGCATATCCTCAAGAGTTTGGATGATTCCTTCGGCTTAGCTATCCGTTTGAGGGTAAAAGGTCGTGCTAAGCTTTACTTTGGTAGCACGATCTCTTTGGAAGGACCTCCAAAAGTGAGAAGTGAATTTAGCACCCCGATCCTATACGATAGACAAAGGCACTCCATGCAATCTAACTAACTCATGGATGTATAACCTTGAATAATCTTCGGCACCAAAAATAGTCTTAACCGGTAGAAAATGAGGCGACTTTGTCATTCTATCAACCACAACCCAATCATAAAATCCATGTTCATTTCCTCCCACTTCCAAGTAGGAATCTCTATATCTTTGGCTAGGCCATCCGACCTTTAATGTTTGGGTTTGACTTGTTAGCAATTATGACAACCGGATACAAACTTAGCAATATCTCTCTTCATACCACCCCACCAAAACACTTCCCTCAAATCTCTATACATCTTGGTAGAATTGGGGTGAATAGAATAGGAAGAATTATGAGCCTCATCTAAAATCTTCTCCATCAAGTCATCCACACTAAGAACACACAGCCTACCTTTGTACCTAAGGGCACCATCTCCTCCTTAGGAGAAAACCTCCACCTTGCTATCTCTCACAAAGGCCTTCAATTCTAACAAGGTGGGGTCAAGATCTTGCTTTACCTTTACCTCCTCAATCAATGATGACTTTTAGCCATCAGCAACCACAATTCCACCATTATCAACCTCCTCCAACCTAACTCCCAATCTAGCCAATCGATGAACCTCCCTAGCCATTTCTTTGCCCCCACCATAAATATGTTCTAGGCTATCCATAGAAACCCTACTCAAAGCATCGACCCCAATATTAGACTTACTGGGGTGATAATGTACACTCATATCATACTCCTTAAGAAGCTATAACCATCTTCATTGTCTCAAGTTGAGATTTTTTTGGGTGAACACATATTGAAAACTCTTATGATTGGTAAACACATCAACATGCACCCCATATAGGTAATGACGCCAAATTTTCAAAGCAAATGCCATGGCGGCCAACTTAAGATCATGTGCAGGATAATTCTTTGCATGCACCTTAAGTTGTCTAGAGGCACAAGCTATCACTTTACCATTTTGCATCAAAAACAACCCAAACCAATTCATGAGGCATCACAATACACAACAAACCCTTCCAACCCTTCCGATAAAGATAAGATAGGAGCGGAGAAAAGCTTATCTTTCAAAGTTTGGAAACTCTTTTCACACTCATCGATCCACAAAAATCTTGCCTTATTTTGGGTCAACATAGACATGGGAGAACCAATAGAAGAGAACCCATTCACAAACCTTTGGTAATAACCCACTAAGCCTGAGAAACTTCTAATATTTGATGGAGTCAAAGGTTTAGGCCAATTTCTAATCACTTCCATCTTTTTAGGATCCACCTTAATACTATCCCATAACACATCATGACCTAGGAAGGCAACCTTTGGGCACACAGCATTAAGCACCACACCACCACCTCCTTGGGGCCTTGGGTTGTCATTAGCAAACCTTCTATTAGGAGTATTTTAAGACCCTTGGCCTTGATGAAATCGGCCACTCTTGGGACCTTGAAATCTACCCTTAAAATGGGCCTTCTTATCCTCAACCATTCTCCTTCTCCTCAACTTTTCCCCCACTAATTGTTTGTCATAAGACATGAGGCAGGACAAGTCCATATCACCAATCAATTGGTGGCACGACATTCTTCATTTACCAAGTCAGACATACCCATCACAAACTTGTTCATCTTAGACCTTGGGTCGGCCACCATTTGTGGAGCATATTTAGAGAGTTGGTTAAACTTGAGGGCATACTCCCTAACACTCATAGACCCTTGCTTCAAATTCATGAACTCCATTAGTTCGGCCTCCCTTAACTTAAGAGGGGAGAAACGATTGAGAAATGCTACCTTAAACTCCTCCCAAAGGATCACATTGTTGTTCCCCTTCTCCTCCTTTTATTGAGTAAACCATATTTGTGCCACCCCTTTGAGTTGCTAGGCCACTAACTTTGCTTTCTGCTTTGATCTAACACCTATGATAGACAACACTTTGTACACCTTATCAATGAATTCTTGAGGGTCCGCATCAACTTTAGACCCATGAAACTCTAGTGGGTTCATCATCATAAAATCTCTTACCCTAGATGCTGGAGTAGGAGCATGAGGGGCTTGGACCCTTGGTTGATTTGATTAGGCATAGCTTGAGCTAGCATGGCAACAGCATCCCAAAACTCTTCATGAGCCGATTTTCTTTGAGTGTATGAGCTCTTTTTCCTCTTAGGATAGGCATGACCTAACATAGCAAAGAACATTTGTTAGGGGAAAGCCTTACCTTAACTTCCATTGCATGACATGGATCAAGAAGGGAAACATTTCCTAAAATGACTCATAGCCTCTTAGTGGTGCATGATGTTCTGTCGAAAATATAGCACATTTGATTCCGTAAACAAGGGATTCTGTGAGTTCTTAATGCGGCTTTTTATGGTTTTTATGTGGTTTTTTATTATTCTTACAAAAAAGTTAGGTTGGTAAGATTTTGGATGAAAATTGCAGATTTTGCTAAAGCATAGGACAAACGAGTCCACCTATGAGTCGTAGCTCAAGCTACGAATCGTAGGGTGTTAACATAGTAAGAAATAGAGACTAAAAAATCAGAAATCTACTAAGTGAAGGTCAACCCTACGAGGCTATCCTGCGAGTCATAAGTGTCGCTACGACTCATATAGCTGTACTCATAGTAGGAAACAGAGTGCCCAAACTTTGGATTTAAAACAAGGCCTACACAATGAGAGGAGCATACGAGTTGTAGCCCAAGCAATGACTCATACCAGTGGATCATACTAGTTGAGTCCAAGATGCCAAGAACCTGATACGAGATCCCGATTATGACTCGTAGGTCACCCTATGAGTCGTACCTGTAAGGTGTACCTGTGTATATTTTAGGGTTAAACTTGTAACTCTATAAACACTTTAAGTTAGGGTTCATTTGGGAAAGTCGAGCTTTTAGACATTGAATGTGCGTTTGAATATTCTATCAAGAATATTTCAAGATTTTGGCAAAGTATTCCATTTTTCTCTTGGAAAACCCAATTTTGGGGATTGCAAATCTTGTTTTGTACTCATTGTCAATCAATCAAGTTGTAGTTTGCAACTTGTGGTGTTTTCACTCTTCATTGGTTTGGTTAAAATTCTCAACTATCTCATGCATTCGCATTTGTATTAGTTTTTCCTTAGCCATGAGTAGCGAAGAACTCACAACTTGGGATTGTGGGAACCATGGGTATTTGACTTGAGTTGATCTAGGTTTATTGCAATTCTATGATTGGGGTTTTGCATGTATTGTCTATTTCCCTTCATTTTAATTTTTGTTTGGTAGGGGCCAACACCAAACCCCGCCTACTATCATGATCCTTACCAAGGTAGTGACAAATAGGAAAAGGGAAGTAAATGACCAGATTCGATTGATGTTTTCCCATCTACTCAATCAAACCTGACTAAGGGGAGGTTGACTGGGACAATAGGTAATGGTTAGTTGGCACACCATGGTAGCCGACCAAGCGCCATGGTGAAATTCAATCTTCACCTTCACAGAGGGCTGGAAGAACTTAAGTTACCATTCTGCAAGTGAATCTCTAATTGTAGTTATGTTATCTAGGTTAATCGAGTCAATGAACCATGGGGAACACAATTCCCAAGTTGTCTTTAAAATTGAATGTTTTCTTGCAGAGTAGTGCGGTGTTTATTTTTGCTTTTATTCTTGAATCATAGACCCCCCCACCCCTATTTAGAGATTCTAGTAATAGATACTCGAAATGATTGATAGTGAATTCTTGTAATCAAACTATATATATCATGTGGATTCGATCCTAACCTTCAATTAGGATAATCGTCGACATTGACCGCTTTTTTATTGGAGTGTGAATATCATCAAAATATTATGGCGCCATTACCGGGAATACAGGTAGATTTTGACTTAATTTCAATATTAGTTAGTTCAAGTATTAATTTCTAGACTGTCTTATATTTTACTTTTGTTTTTTATTGTTTGATTTTAATTGCAGGGTGTATTAGGTTGTATGCCTAACACAAGGAGCCAAGGCAATACCTTAGCTCCAATCAATTTGGAGATCCATCGACTCTTTAGAAGAATGGCTCAAGGGAATGAGGATATCGCGGTTAAGCAAGACATGAATATGAATGATGATACGGGAAGAGAGGAGAATTCACCACCAAGGGATAATAGGCCACAGCTTAGGGACTTCAACGAGAATGCTTATGGATGCAATCAATATCATTTGAACCATACAGTCGTGGACGTTATCGGTGCTATAGTGCTGCTTCTACTACCGACAGATGCTAAATTCTTGGTGTCAAGTGGATTACTTCAAATGCACCAACACCGTGGATTATTGACAGGGCTACCTTTAGAGGATCCCCATCATCATCTCCATAATGTGGTTTTTGTTTGGGAGAGTGTCATAGACACAAAATCTTTCTCTTGATGCCATTGATTTATGGGTTTTTCCATTATCGCTAATTGGGAATGCAGCTGTATGGTTGTCTGAGCTTCCTCCAGGTTCAATAACAAGTTGGGCAGAACTTCAAAGAGTATTTCTTGAAAGATATTTCTCAAGATTTAACAAGTTAAAGGTCAAAGATAAAATAAGCAACTTTGAGCAATTGACGGGTGTTTCTATTCGCACAACATGAGAGAGATTTACCAGATGCTCTAGGATGGTCCCCTATCACAAGATTATTGATGATGACTTGGTTGAGATTTTCTATGGGGCACTTGATGAGAATAGTCAAGCTTGCGCCGATACAATCATGGGAGGCATATGTCTTGACCAAACTTTTGCATTGATAGCCACAAGGATGGAGCAAGTTGTTAAAATCAACAAAGCATGGGGTCAACGAGAGCGAGGTACAATGAATACTTCTTGTTCAGTCAACACGAACAATGATAAAGCAACGGTCAATGAAGAGATCATGGAATAACTTTCTCAACTTTGCAAAAGTATGGACTTGGTCTTGATGCAAAACTAAGCAAGTATCAAAGTGGTCACTCACCAACCTCTTAAGCCTCTTATATATAAAGATCCATTCTTTGATGAAGATGCTTGTTTTGTGAGTAATCAAGCGGCGGGTTTACAGAATAACCTCCAAGGGTTCAACTCAGACTATTGGAAGCAAGGTTTTGAGAATCAAGGTCAGCACTATAACCATGATAGTACTTATAGCAATAACCGAGGGGGTTATTATGAAAGAGAAAGATTGTTGGATGGTGAAGGGGGTAGAAGAGAAGGTTATAGGAATGGTCCATATGTGCCTCGCCACAACCGTGATGTTGTGCCAAGCACTTCTAGGATTGAAGAGATGTTTGACAAGTTGTTGAAGAGAGCCTACCACCAAGATGAGACCTTGAAGGAAACGAAAGCGAATATTTCAAGTATTAACCAAAAAATAGAGTCTCACTCAATACCGATTAAGAAACCAGAACAACAATTTGGGCAAGTTTCTTCGTAATTGAACCAATGCCAAAGGGCTCCTTACCAAGAAATACGGTTCAAAAACCTAAAAATGAAGGGCATTGCATGGCGGTCATGACTCAGAGTGGCACAAGCACCATAGATCCCCCTATGCTGGTGATTGTGGATGAAGTTGATGAGAAGGGTCTTGGTGGTGAAGTTATGGTTGAGGGAAAAGGTCTAGAGATTGTTGGGATGCAAAGAGAAGGAGTAAGGGAGCACAAAAAAATAAAGTCAATTGCAAAGCCTCCTCCTACTTTCCCCTCAAAGACTTAAGAAAAAAGTAGAGGGAGGTAAATTCAAACAACTCTCTCGATGTTGCAGCAACTGTCCATCAACATTCCCCTCTTAGAAGCCTTGGAGAAAATGATCGGGTACGCCAAGTATATGAAAAATTTGGTGAAAAAGAAGCGCACTTTGAGCCAAGAGCTCTCGCAAGAGCTCCAATAGTGCAGTGCAATCATGACCAAATGTCTTGTTCAAAAACGAGAGCACCCTGGTGCATTTACTATCCCTTGTACTATCGATGATGTTGAATTCGCAAAAGCATTGTGCAATTTAGGACTAAGCATCAATATAATGCCTCTTGCTATATTCAAAAAGCTTGGTTTTAGCACTCCTACTCCAATAAGAATGTGGTTGCTCATGGCAGATCGAACCATTAAAAACCAAGAGGGAATACTTCTTAATATGCTTGTTAAGGTTGATATATTCATCTTTCTTGTGGACTTTGTGATCCTTGATTGTGAAGTTGATTT
Source organism: Solanum ossicruentum (assembly GCA_025774065.1). Lineage (NCBI taxonomy): Eukaryota > Viridiplantae > Streptophyta > Magnoliopsida > Solanales > Solanaceae > Solanum > Solanum ossicruentum. The sequence goes on along the minus strand of JAOTQR010100167.1, from coordinate 6,095 downwards.
CAAGGTGCCAATTATTTTGGGAAGGCCATTTCTGGCCACTAGGAGAGCCCTAGTGGATATGGATTCAAGTCAACTTTGATTCCAGGTCAATGACGCAGAGATTCTGTTTGACATCCACCAATCCATCCAACACCCAGACGAGATTAAGAGTAAAATGTGGACCCTTGATGATTATTGATAAAGGATGATGATAATGTCGAGTGACGATATTAAACAAGGCGCTTCTTGGGAGGCAACCCAAGCATCATTGATAATTGTTTGCATGTTTTAAGTGTGTTTGGTTGTTGAAGTTTTAGGTAGTACGATGTTTGTTGTTTTAAGTTCAAAGTCATTGGTGCAGTTGTAATATTTTGAAGGTTCTTGTGTTTTGAGGCTTGGTCTGCAGGTGGAAATTGAAGAACTGAAGATGTGAAAAAATGGCACTTGGAGCGACCCCTGCGAACAGACCTATGAGTCATAGTAATCACTATGACTCGTAGTCATGCCTCATAGAAGGAAATAGTGAGTATCAGAAGTTGTAACACACACTATGAGCCAACCTTAGAATTTGTTAGGTCCCCTACGAGTCTTAAGTGGGATTTGTAATGCCCAAGTATGAATTCTAAATTTGTGCAAGTGTTTGGTCTTCTATGAAATTGAGACCTACAAGTCCTAGGATACCATATGACTTGTAGTCGAGGTCTCGTAGCCCCGATCTGCAGTTTTTAAAAAAGATGACCCAGTTTTATAAAAAGGGGTGAAAACAAAATTTGACTCCTAAAATCATTTCTTGAACCCTAGAAGCTGTGATTTCCCCAAACCCACTTCATATTTTACTATTCCAATCACAATCATGGCTACCCATGTCACTTTCCGGCGAAAACTCTGACAAGGAAATCATTTCATAGGGCTTCAACATGTTTTTCCATCTACTTTGCATTAGTTTAATTCTTCTACCATTTGGTAAGCTTCATGGTTAACGCACTAATGTGGTGAGTTGTAATCTTTAAATGATTATGTATTTGGTTTAATCATAAAGATTCTTGCCCATGTGAGGGTGATTTTCTATTCTTAAGTGTTTTTATTTCATGTCCTTTGTTATGTGATTTGTTTGATCAAACATCTTGATGCTCATATGTATTTTGTGGTTGGCTTGTAGATATCATGCCTCTAAAAGACAAACGAGCAATCTAAGCATTCTAATGGTGATTGGTGGACGAATCTTCTGAGGCTGAGAGATCTGAGGGGTCTATACAAGTTTACAGGGTCAGATAAACCCCGAGGCTAATGTACCTCGGACCCGGGTACGTACAACTCAGACATCCATGGAAGTCAGCAGTTTCTCTCAGTCTGAAGAAGAGGAACAGCAGGGTAATGGAGACGGGTCTTTGAGCAGCTTACCGCAGATGACCCCCACACACTCAGGGTCAGAGTTGGAGTCTGAGAGCACCTCCCAAACGCAACAGAAAGAAGACTAATCATAGCCCCCAGCCGACCGCCAATGGTATGTCCTAGGAATGAAGAAGATATATGACCAGTGGTTAGAGTCTAAGGGATAGGGAAAACGGATGCGATAATTTCATGAGGGGTCTTGGCTGAATGACTCTGGACTAAATAAGGTGCCAGGATTGGACACAGAGATAGATGAGCATGGGTTGCGATGGACTACACAGTATTTGGGCAAGTATACCCCTTATGTAGTTCTTGATTTTTATGCGGCCTATATAGCTACACTCCATCGAGGGTTGCCGAAGAACAAGAATCGATTGAGCAGCCTAGGTTATGACTAGTACTAGTCTGGGGTCAGAGAGTTTATATTCATAGGAGACTTATCTGACGGATTCAGTTTACGCCCACCTAGAGAGTGCCTCAGTCCACCGTAGAGTATGATGGTCGTTGACAAAATGAGGAGAATGGTGAGTGAGAAAGATGTTGGGGCCAAGGACGTACTGCTCAGTGTATAGCCAGCCAGATATGTGAGGAGGGGTTCGAGCCGACGTGGGTTCCAAATCACACAAATCCGATAGTGAAAGCCCACCTCTCTTTCCAGGCCAAGTTTTGGTTGTCCATTATTCATTGGCGTATCTGGCCTACTTTTACAGATAATGTGATTACCTTAGAGTGAGCTATGTTATTAGCCAACCTTTTAAGTACTTATGAGATAGATTGGGCCAGGATTATCTCCTAGCAGATCCACAAGCCCACTATCTGGACAAACACCTCACCATTATTCCCTGTTTTGGTCTACCGATTATGCAGTGCCGCAAGTGTTCCTATAAACCCCCACCAAGAGCAGCATATCGAGGCCACACGCACTATGGATCCTAGCCTGATGAAGGCTAATGATAACCCAGTGGCCCTACCTCGTGCAGCTCCTTCAGCTATACCAGATCCATTCCCAGTTGAGCCTCAAACTCAGGGTTCAATCCCAGCTACCATCGGTACTACTCCAGCCGCTACAGAGACTACACTAGTTGTTGAAATTGAGTCTATGCCATCCTCCAGCACTCCAGCACTAGCAGCATCCATATTGCTAGTTGATTCTAATATCTCTGTTGTCGCTTTTCAGGCATTATTATGCAGGGTGGCTACGGTGGAGTCTAAGCTACAAGCTTTAGCAGCTTAGGTAAGGCCATGGGTCAGCTAAACTGTTTAGGACTCAGAGGATAGGATAAAGGCATTCCCCTGCCATTTGGTAGATGATAGAGTTAGGGCGGTAGATACCAGAGTAGATGCATTTGAGACAACCTGCTGACACGAGAACAGTGACATAGGAGTTGGCCAAATTTAAGGCTGACTTATTGTAGATGTTAGCAGCCCCTATTGCAGTCCAAGCGGTAGCACCGACTGGAGATGAGGTGTTTGATTGGTTAGTTAACCACCTACATGACCATGGGAAGAGGCCCCTCGAGCATGATGACCTAGAGATGAGCTAGAAGAGGCTTAGACCTGATAACCCAACAGCTCCGGAGGATGAGTCGATACTAGAGGAGTGGTGCAGGAGTCAATCATGTTGGCGCTCATACAGAGAGATAGGGAGCAGAAACCTTCACATGTAGAGGGTAGCTCACCTATAGCTGCAACCCAAGTTACTTAGGAAAAGATAGTGACACAGGAACCTACAGACCAGACAGATACCGGTGCTTAAGCACTATGATGTTTGACCCTTTTGACCCTAGTTCTTATCTTTTCTTTATGGATACCTTGTTCTTTTGTTGGACAATCTTTTTATTATGTTAGTTTTGGATGCTTTATGTTAGATGTTTTTTCTATTTTTTGTTTTGGATATTAGTTTTTAAGTTGTTGGTCTCTAATGTATATATATCTATGTTTATGTTTTCGTCCTTTTTATCTTAGTACGTTCTTTTACTTTGAAGACAAAGTATTCTATGTAGGTGGAGTATGGGTAGATATGGATTAAGGTGAAGTCTGAGTAGCCTCGAGTCCATAACTTCCTCTATTTTTGGGAAGTAATGGATTAAGGTGAAGTATAAGTAGCCTCGAGTCCATAATTTCCCTGATATTTGATCCCAAGGTTTCTTACCGTGTTTCTTTTTCCTTGTGGATGTTTAATCTTCTGTTGAACCGGCATGTTTTAGGTAGTGTAGATAGTTTGTAGATACATAGTAGTGTTATCTATTGGCATATATATAGCCTTCAAATGCTTTTTAAATTTTGATGACAAATTAGATACCCTCAAAATCTTTGAGATTGTGGTTATTGATGAATTCATGCATTTTGAGTATCTGGCAATGTTTGTTCTAATAATATGAGGGTAAGTTGAGGATGAAAGCAGGACCTGTGAGTCTATACTTGATTGTGTGTGCAATTCAATGTGTGTTGTGAGCCTATTTTGCTGCATTCATATATCATATATGGACTCAGAACTTGCCTTGTTACACTAAAATTGGTTTGGTGATGTTGTTGATTTAGAAAGGATCTATGGCCTTTGTTCTTTGAGTGAACCCACTTTTACCCTAAATGGCCTACCAAATGAGTTAATGAATCCCTTGTTCCAAATTTTTGAGCTTCTCATGTACTCATTCTTTCTTGACACCTTACTAGCTTAACCTTGTTTAATGAAATACCTTGATGTTGGCCCTGCTTTATCCTTGAACATGTGAACCTTGATTGAGGCTAAAAGCCTAAGTTGAGGGTGGCTACAAATGGTGGCCCTAGTTTGGGAATAGATATTGTGTACTTCACCTCAGGCTAAAAGCCTAAGTTGAGGGTGGCCTTTATTATTGTAAAGTAATAAAAATAAGGTGGTTGTTTGGAAAAGAAAGAAAGAAAAGAATAATCATGAGCCAGGTGAAGAAAAAGAAAAGAAAAGTGTCTTGAGTTGAAACTATTAGAGTTCAAGATTGAGGCACAGCTGAAAAAGAGAAAGAAAGCACCCAGGGAAAGTTTGAATCAGGAGAATAAGGATGGATTTAGTAAAAATGGTTAGGTTATAAAGACAAAAGTGTTGGTAAACATGGTTCTAGGATAGTTGTTAGTCACTACTTGCCTAAAATGCCATACTAAAGCCCCCTGAACCTTTGTTACAAGCCATAACTCATAAAGTGATCCAAATTCACTTTGTCACCAAATCGGAAGATGAGTATAGAGGCAACCCTATGGTGTTAGTCATTTTGCGTGAATTTAATTTGTAAGAGTGAGAATGTTTTCTTAGTCCCTGAATTCTAAATGCTTTTTGAGTGAGTAAGAGGGACTTCTTTTTTGTGAGGACATTTGCGCTACCATATAAGCATATGACTATACTAGTGATTGTGGATGGTTGATGCTCCTTAGCTTATCATAGTTGGGTTGCCAGATTGATCATCATGATTTTGTTGTTGATAGTAGCTTTGCAATCTGCTTTTGAAAATGATAGTTGGGTGCCCATATTAGAGTGAATGATGTATATGCCATTGGTATAGCTGCTATGTATTTCTCATTTTCTGAGTCGATTGAGTCGTTGCTTAAGGACAAGAAACAATTCTAAGTTGAAAGTGTTGATATGCTGTCAAAAAACAACACATTTGATTCTTAAAACAAGGGATTTTTTGAGTTCTTAATGTAACTTTTTATAGATTTTATGTGTTTTTGTATTGTTCTTGCAGAAAAGTTTGGTGCGCATGATTTTGGAGAAAATTGCACATTTTGCTAAAGCATAGGATATATGAGTTTTCACCTACAAGTCATATCCCAAGCTACAACTCGTAGGGTGTTATCGTTGCAATGACCAGAGACAAAAAATCAGAAATCTGCAAAGTGGAGGTCAACCTTACGAGGCCATCCTATGAGTCGTAAGTCTCACTACAACTCGTATAGGTGTACTCATAGCAGGAAACAGAGAGTCCAAACTTTGGATCAAAAACTGAAGGCCTATACTAGGAGAGAAACATTTGAGTTATAGCCCAAGTAATGACTCATACCATTGGGTCGTATTAGTTGTGTCCAAGATGCCAAGAACTTGATAAGAGACCCTGATTACGACTCGTAGGTCACCCTACGAGTCATTCCTGTGAGGCGTACTAGCTGCCAGCGTCTTTTCTGTGTAATTTTTAGGGCTAAACTTGTAACTACTATAAATACTTTAAGGTAGGTTTTATTTAGGAGATTTGATCTTTTAGACATTGAATGTGCCTTTGAATATTCTCTCAAGAATATTTTAGGGTATTAGCAAAGTATTTCATTTTTCTTTTGGAAAACCCAATTTTGGGAATTGTAAATCTTGTTTTGTACTCATTGTCAATCTATAAAGCTTGTGGTTTGCAACTTATGGTGTCTTCACTCTTCATTGCTTTGGGTAAAATTCTCAACTATGTCTTGCATTTGCATTTTTGTTGGTTTTGTCTTTGCCATGAGCGGTTAAACACCCACAACTTGGGGTTGTGGGAACCATGGGTAGTTGACTTGAGATGACCTAGGTGTATTGCAATTCTATGATAGGGGTTTTGCATGTATTGTCTATTTCCCTTCATTTTAATTGTTGTTTGGTAGTGGCCAACACCAAACCCCACCAATATCACGATTTCGACCAAGGTAGTGATAAATAGGAAAAGGGAAGTAGATGATAGGATTCGATTGATGTGTTCTCATCTAATCAACCAAACCTGACCAAGGGGAGG
>JAOTQR010100122.1:12406-29205 GCA_025774065.1 Solanum ossicruentum | reverse complement strand
ACAACGTTGTACAACAACTCATCTTTGTGGACTGTAAAAGTGATGCAGCAGCTTAATTACATGACTAAAAACCTATATCTTATTATAACATAAATCGTATTTCATAAATCATCTGACCAATTAAGAGAAAATCCTCTTGAACAACAAGAAATGTTCACAACAATACGTAGGACACATGCTGTCCAGAATTTTCAGCATAATATAATAGCATATACTTCTTGTTTTCCATGAAGAAACCATACCAAATACACAACTACAATTGCTTACCTTTGCCTTATAGATTCTGGATACCCTTCAATATCCTCAGAGAATTGTGTTTGCAACTTGGTGGAGTGAATTAGAGAGAAGACAAAAGACTTTAAGAAAGCTGAAATATTATTTCCTAGTGTAATGAATTAGTGCTGCATGTGATCCGTATTTAAAGATTAATTTGGCCAATTTTGTCTTCCACTTTTGACCAGATAATTACACCCATTAATAGCCTTTTGATAAACTTGGGTCTAAATGGGTCTCAAATATGATGGACCTTGGCTGCCAAATTTTCAGCTTTCTTCTTAGTTAGTTTTGGGTCCAAATGGCCAAGTGGTTTATTGTGTACTTAGGACGTTTTAAAATTCTTATTGGATTGAAAGTAAAGTCCATTTATGAACTAAAACATGGTCTAAAGTTACACCCTTAATATGGAATTTATTCATTATCGAACTTGAACCAATTCGGTGTCGAGCCTCGTCTCCATTTAGCTATCAATTTTTAAGCTAAGAAAGTAGGTGACTCACCTACTAGATTATTAAGTCATAGAATAACCTCAATTCTTTTACTTAGTTTAGAGATGGTATATCCTCAATTTCACACCAGCATATATATACCCTCGATCCTCTTAAGCATTTAGACTCACATATCGCCCATTAACACGAGATTCAAGCATTTTCAAGAATCGGCACTAATTTGCCCAAACCATATCATGATTCATTTACCTAGCATTCGTATATGTAAAATGTGGGGTGTTACACCACCTGAGCGCATGTCATGTTATTTTGTCTTCCAGTCCTGGGACACGACTTAATCCATTGTAAATCAACCGAGACTCCTCATATATTGACCGTACAGTCTTCTCTTTCTCCTTTGGCTGCAGACCCATATTAAATATAGTCTTCATGCCCTCAACACCCCACTGGTAAATAATAGGGTCCGGTGTTAAAGAGTATGATGCGACAACTGAAGACTGGGCAGTTTCTCTATCTTGGGAGCCATTCTCCAAACTCTGCTCATTGCTTGACCTGGTCATTTGAGGCATGCTTCATCCAGTCCTCTCACTACCTTTGCCAATAGATTGGGAAGGACTAGCGATCTGCGCCTGAGTCTACTCAACTCTAGCCATAGATCTCGTCTGTGGTCGAGTTACTGCTGGGTCAAGCTGAGTATCAAAACTTCCACGGACCCACTCAGCTGGGTATGATTGTCATCCGAGTGCTCATAATCAGTAGGCTCATCTTTGAGATGCCTCTTGAAAGCCTTAATCTGAGCTCGATTGACCTTTGGGGCCATAATATCTGAAAATAATACAATAGATAAAACACCATAATCCCCAATAATCAATAAAGAAAAACAAGGAACACATGAAAAATTTACTTGGATCAGTTGTAGATAAGTGATACGAGAACCAGTACGACTCGTAGTAGGAACTATGAGTCGTACTATGGTCCTATAAACCAGAAGTGCACAAAAACAATGAACAATAGAACATTATATGAGACTTAGTCATGACTCGTAACTTGTAGACAGTTTTTTTTATAGAGTTTCAAGGAGCAAAATAAGAATAAGCAAGAGGCCACGAGACCCATCTACGACTTGTAGATGGTCTCATATGATGTGTACAAAAGAATTATAAGTCATTGTAACTTCCTAAGAGAGGCAATTATGACTCATAGAACTATCTATGAGTCGTGTAAGACTCCCGTAAACAAGAAACACTAGGTACCTATAATAACTCAACCCATCCCACAGACCCTTCAAACAATTTAAATACTATTCTATCAGCATCGAAGCAAGTTCATAGACACTCATATACCAAGCAAAACTTAACCTGTACCCTAAACATGATTTCAAAGCAAAATTTTACCCCATCAACAAGGATTTAGCAACAATATGCAATCATTCATCCTCTCCCAACTCATTCAAACTTGCACCTATGTCAACACCCCCAAATTACACAATACTATTTACTCAATAACATTCAAAGTCATTTGGGGAATAACTCAACAAGCATAACATGAATTGATCAACCCGTGATTCCAACTACATTTAAATAATATAAACACTATCACATTCCCATGAAACTGAAAGTCAATGAACATTCAGAACCCAATAACAACCATCTAATCGGACAAGAAACATGATAACATGAGCATCCAATTACAATAACACAGATAAAGTATTCTACTTAAGGCTAAAACAATCAATTCAACTCATAACAACCCTAGATTCTCCACAATTTCAACTCAAACAGGAATTGCATGCCTTGGCATCATTTAAATCTCAATCATCATTCAAACCTTTCAGAGCAAGGTAAATTTTGAAGTTAAACTAAACCAAGGAACTAACCGAATAAGTAGATGAACTGGAGAAAGCAATAGAAGAAGAATGATGTAGAAACCCTAGATACCAGAATGTGCTTGTCGAAAATGGGTTGCACACGCCGAAAATGTGATCGAAAATGGGATGGGGAGAAAAAGATTTGGGTAAACTTTGGTAATTAGGGTTAAAAATGGGGTCAAAATAATTTTGACCTCATTTTATACCTTATCGGGTCACCTTTAAAGATTACCAGGTCGGGTCTATGAAACCCCGACTACGAGTCGTGGCTTGGTCTATGACTCATAGGTCTTGGTCTCATAGACCACTTCAACACTTAGAGAAATTCTAAATCATATTTGGGTTCTACGATCCCCATTCACAACTCGTAGTGTAGACTACGAGTCGTAAAGTTGCCTAAATGGAGTACACTTCTAACCTGCTCATTGTAACTCTCTACAAGATAGGGTTAGAAGTCATAAAGTGTAACATGACTCGTAGGCCTGGTGGTAGAGACTACATCTGATGTAATTTCTATAATTTTTGTCCTGAACTTGTGTGCTCTTCTCAAAATGTACTTGCACCTTTAAATGCAACAAACCCAGCATGAAAAATATCAAACAAAACACAAACTAACAATCAACTCAAAATTTAAAAACTGAGAATAAACATCAAAATTAAGCTAGAACATCAAAATGCTTGGGTCCTCCCAAGTAACGCATAATTTATTGTCGCGGCACAACTTAATCATCTTGAGTACTCAGAATTCCTCAACTTTTGGTGAGTCCTTGTCACCAGATGTTTCCTCTTTCATTATGCTACCTTGAATCTAATCCAGTTGTGTTGAGATGAGTCCAAAATGATTGTTAAGTTGTTGAATTGCCTTTGAATGTTGATCAATTTTGTAATTTATTTTGATAATGTCGAACTTGATCTCTCTCAATATCTCCTCTTGCGTATCTGCCATTCTTTCCAATTGGGCAAGCATATCTGCAACTCTAGAATTTCTATCTCCTTTATGGTGATGGTGTGGTAGCATGAATCAGTTTCTCTTGTCATACTCGTCCTCATGGCTTACATCCTTAGTGTGGTGGCTTCCTCGATTACTCCTGAGAGTGTTTAGACCTTGTGCCTATTTCATGAGCATCTCCATATTTGCTTTGTTTTGTTCAAGCATTTGGAAGATTTCTGCATTTATTTGTGCTTGTTCAGAGTTTCGATAAGAAGAACCCATGTAACTAGTTGTTTTCTCATGTATAGATCTATACTCTTGGTGGGTGTCAGCCAACTTGTCCATTTGTTCAGCAACTTCTGCAAATGGTTTCCCCAAGACTGAACCTCCCATAAGAGCATTTGCATATGCTTAATTATCCGGGTCTAATGCTCGCTAGAAACTACTACTAGTGTTGTATCAGAAATGCTATGGTATGGAGAACTCATTAAACATCCTTTATATTGCTCCCATGTAGAATGGAGTGACTTACTAGGGAATTGCTGGAAGCTAATGATTCAGTCCCTCTGCTTAAACTTGTTTGACCTAATAAAGAACCTTGCCAAGAAAGCCCTTTGCAATTCTACCCAACTAGTGATTACACCTTGTGGAAGTTCAGATAACCACACTGTCGCATTGCTTGTGAGAGAGAATAGGAAGACACGAAGTCCCACAACATCTATAGGCAGACGCCCTGTTCCCTTTACACACTTGCAATCATATGCGACATAATGCAAATGGCCATGTGGATCTTTAGACGGCAGGCCTGCAAACAAACCACGGTCTTGTAACCTTTGGATTAGCTTACTAGAAACAGTGAACTTTGAGTTTGCCTTTAAAGGCGGCAATAAAGTAGCTCCCAGGGTGTTAGTGTTATTTTGAGCCATTCGTCTTGTAATCCATCAAACCTCTAAGTCGATCGTAGCTAAGGGAATGCCTTGAATCCTTGTATTAGGCATATAACACCTAGTATACCCTACAAAGAAACTAAACCAAAAAAATAAAAATAAAATACAAGAAAATTAAGAAATTAACACTTGAATTATACTACTAGTGAAACCAAATCAAAGTCTCTCTGTATTCCCCGACAATGGCGGCATTTTTCTTTGGTCACGCTCAAGATACATCTTTTTCTGAAGTAAAAGCGATCGTCAAAGTAATAAACCTAACCAAGGTTAGAGTCAAATCCTATAGGGAATACGGGACTTATGTAACTTGGTTCACTAATAATAAATTCAAGAATCAACCAACTCAATTCTCTAAAGGGGGGAGGGGTTTGCAGTGATTGATAGTAAATTAAACTAGACTAACTAAATTTGGAAGACAAAATATGTTGGAGAGCAACTTGGGTATTGTATTCGCCATGATTGACTAACTCAACTTCCCCGGATATCACAATTCTCAACTAGAATATTATATGTAGGACGGTAATTTAGGTCCTTCTAACCCTTTGGTCAAAGGTGAAGGTTGAATTTCATAATGGGGCTTGGTCCATCTCTATAGTGTACTCAACTAACCATTACCCATAGTCTCATTCAACCTTCCTTTGGTGGAGTTCGGTTGATTAGATGAGAACACATAATCGAATCCTGTTAATCATTCTCTTTTCCTATTCATTATCACCTGGATCAGGAAGGTACCATTAGGCAAGTTCTAATGTTGGTCACCACTAGATAACATTCAACATGAAGAGAAATGATTAATGCATACATATACCCATTCTAAGAATTGCAAATAATCCAGGTTTTCTAAGTTAGATTCTCATGGTTCCCACAATCCCAAGTTATGGGTTTACCTACTCAAAACTTGGGCAAACAAAGAAACAATGAATAGAGAAAACATAGTTAACCAATTACCCAAGAAGATTAAAGAACAAGAAAACCCAATGTATATTGAGAATCATAAGATTGAAAGTTGAATTTAATCTACAAGTCAATCTCTTCTCTAAAACGTAGTCTCCAAAACTAAAACCCTAGAAATTCCTACTAAAATTTTGTTCTCTCTATGTGTCTCTATCTACTCTCTCAAAAAATTTCAAAAACTCCATTAAATGACCTAGTATTTTCTATTTATAGTATTTATAAACAAGTCCCTGAATTAATTAGAAAAACTAATCGGCACATGATATGAGGCATAGTTATGACTTGTAACTATGGTTACGAGACATAATCGAGCTTTTGTGGTCAGTCTCCTGCATCTTGGACTTCACTGATATGAAACACCTTCACGAGTTGTAGTCTGGTGTATGACTCGTATTGACTTCTTGTAGTCTACATTTTCATCATTTGGTCCAAGTTTGATCAACACTAGAAATCTCTATGAAACATCCCTTTACGTCCCATAGATGGAATTACAACTTGTAACTAGGTATCGTGTGGCTGAACTACAGTTTTGCTTCAATACTAAAATCCTTAATCTAAGATACGATTCGTAGAAGGTCTCGTATGTCCTCAAAATTAGCAAAACCTAGAACTTTTCCCAAAATTATGCCGACCTGATTTTCTTGTAAAAAAAAATACAAAAACACATAAAAATCATTAAAGTCGCGTTGAGAACAAAAAAAATCCTAAGTTTTAGACATCAAATGTGTAGTATTTTGACAGCACATTAGCTTATCCCATTGCATTTTTCAGTATCTCACCTTCACTGCACATTCCATTGACACAAGATCTATTTGTGTTAATCTTAGCAATACAGTTGGTAGTCTAATCCCTCTAACTCTTATGGAAGTCTTATGATAGAGACATTAAAATTTTGATTAATATTTCTCAAGAGTTCTCATCTTTGATCTTGCCAAAGATTGACTACAAAGTGAAAAAGAAAATGTCAGTGATGTTTCTTTTTAATTTGTAAACAAAAGGCTTAGTTAATTCATATTTGTGGTTGCATGCTCCTCCAAAATTCCCAGGAAATAAACATGGGTAGTACTATAGTGATGTATTCTACCACTGGATTTAGGAATTTTTTGGTCTATCATTTCTATAGCAGGTTCTTCAAATTAATGATGGAATATTATATCCCAATGGGAAGTGCATATAGACTCTAAATCTTCTTAGCATGTTCATATGCATGGAAAATATGTTATGCATTTTTCAAAGTATTAGGGACATTATTGTTAGTGCAACAATAACAAGTAAGAGAGAGTAGAATACCAAGTCTAAAGTTACCAATTTTTTTTTTAAAAATAATGGAATACTAAGTCTACCAACATTGGTATCTGTAGGAAGTCTATTAATAATGGCTCTTCAAGTTAAGGATATTTTGAAGGGAATGCCTTTATGTCATATATTTTTAAAAGTTGTGTTGACAATACGTTGTTCCTACGAATATTCAAGGCCGAGGCCACAATGAAAATGCCTACACTAGTAAGGGACCAAACAGGTTTATCTTATTCTTCATTGTTCAATTTTAGCCCCAAACATGCGATCATGATCTTAGCCTGATTGAGAAGATGATCCTGCAAGATGTTTTAGTGTCATCTTTCATTGTCGAGGGCCTTTTTAATAATGATATTATGGTCCCAAAAACCAGTAGACAAAAACTTGCATGGGGAACCCAAATAGGACCAATTGTCGCACTAAAACTTTAATTCACCTCTGTCCACAATCCATTTGATTTCATTTTCTACTTTCTCTTTTATGTTATACATATGTTTCCACCATGTAGAGTTTTCTTTCCTCTAATTAGTTATAAAAAGATGAGTATCTTCGAAATACTTATGCTTTATAAATTCAGTCCATATTTGCTTGTTGGTTTAAAGATTCCACCATTCCTTGCAGGAGAAGCCAGTGCATATATATCATTGATCCTTATGATATTAATCCCACCCTACTAAAAAGGGAGATAGAGAGTTTTCAAAGAAATCAAATGATGTTTTCCACCTTCTTCTTTGCCAAACCAAAAAAAAAATCTAGCAAGATATCTTTCAATATCATCCAATATACCATAAGGAGGTTGTAAGGCAACAAGAATGTGGGTGTGGAGGGCTAAGAGAACTTGCTTGATTAGGACAACTCCTTCTTTGGCCGAAAGTAGTTTGTTATACAACTCTTTGATTTTGTTAATGATGTTCTTGTCTAAATCATTAAAGTGACTATTCTTCTTATTGCCACTAATAAGAGGGTACTAAATATATTTTCTGTAAAATTCATGTTGATTCATACCTATCATGAGCTTTGTCTAGGCATTAAGGTTTTATTTAGCATTATTAGCAACAGAGAAGCAACTTTTGTTCTTATAGATTAGCTGCCAGATGTATTCTCATAGGTGTGGAGGGTTTTGAGGAACATCTTTAATGTTCCTATACTCCTGTCGTAAAACAAAACTATATCATCTATAAAAGAGAGACGGTTCACCTAGGGCAATTTTGATTCATGTAAAAGTTTTTGTAACCCCTTCTCCTTAGAAAATCATTAATCATTTGAGATAGCAATTTAGAGGAAAGTAGAAAGAGGGAGGGAGGGAGAGGATCACCTTATCTAAGACTTTTCCCTGACTTGAAAAGCCCTGTGTACCTCCATTAATGATGATAGAGTATCATTTGTTGGAAATAAACCTATAAATTAAATCAATCTAGATCTCACATAAACCCATTTTTCTAAGCACCATGCATATATAGGTCCATTATACCCTATCACATGCCTCAACTATGTCTAATTTAATGATCATATTACCTCCCCTATTAGGTGTTTTGATGTCATTGATGATTTTCTACACCAAGAAGATATTTTTAGATACTCATCTACCTTTTATAAAACCTAATTGGTTATTGAAGATAATATTAGGGAGGATGGGGTTGAGCATGCTATTCAAAATTTTGGATATCATTTAGCTAGTCACATTACAAAGACTAATAGATCGTAGGTCTATTAAGTATTGGGAGATTTCACTTTAGTGATCATGACAAGGTAAGTGTAAGCGTAGAAATTGGTGAGTTCAACACCTCCAAAGAGGGTTTTGATAGCCATATGTAGGTCTTATTGGATAATATTCTAAGCACTTTGAAAAAAGTCTGCACATTACCCATCTGGTCTGGGAGCACTATTTGGATCCATGGAGAAAGTTGCTTCATTGACCTCCTATATTTTGGAATTAGGAATGAGTATTTCATTATCTTGGTCAGTGACTTTGCTTCTTAGTTGATTGGTGGCCTTCAATTTCTGTGTTTATTACTCTGAGTAGAAGGTTTTTTTAGAAATACTATATCGCTACTTTTGAGATAACTTATTTTCCCTCAAATCATTGGTGTTGTTTATCCATAATATTGATAATAAGAAACATTTTTCTTCTACTCTCCAAAATAGTATGAAAGTAGGCAATGTTATAGCCCCTTTCTCAAGCCATTTAATTCTAGTTTTTTTGCCTCAAGACAGTGTCCTGTACTTTCAAGAACCTGGTGTATTCAGCTTTAGCCCTTGTAATGCCATCTTGCTTTCCACACTTTTTTCATGGATACATTTTTCTTCTAATTGAATAATGTCTTGTTCCCATTTATTAGAATAAACAGAAATGTCTCCAAAAAGTTTCTTTTGACCAGTTGCTTAGAACCTTAGTAGTTTTTCTGAACTTTTGTTGAATGATATAGAGAGGGTTACCAATGACATTTCTTGGTGATTACGGGTCATTGATTGATCTATGGCCCATAACGGTCCATCATGGTTTGATCCAGCCGATTTTTAAAAGGGTGTTTTCGGTATTTTTTTCACATTATAAAACCAATGCTATGTCACATTGGCCTCTTAAATGCCCTACATCAGTTTTAAACCATCCCCTTTAACCCTATTCCTAAATCATTTCCTTGAAACCTAGTTCTTAAATTCTCCCAAGTCTCCCAAGGTCCTCCATTGAAGGCAAAGCTAAGGTTTCGATATTGTTTCTTCAACATTCATGATTTCTTCCATAGATCTCTATCTAAGGTATGTGGGTTTGATTTTTGGAGTCTTTCCTTTCACAGAGCTCAAGTTTCTTTATTTTACTTTAGCTTCAAGGTTTATGTGTGTAGTGAAGTTTCAGAATTTAGTCATGAAGTTTATGATGCATTTTATTTATATGAAGCATATTAGTATCATGTTATGCCTATGATGAATATGAAGTTGAAATTTATGTTTATCCTAGTTAGGATTTTACAAGGATCATGTAGGGCTGATTTGAATGATTCTAAATGATTATATTCCATCCTATTATGCATGATTTCAAGTTTGTGAGCATGAACCCTCATGCTTTGGACCTAATCTATGTGAAAGAATATTTCATGGAAGAAGGGAAGTCTCGTTCTATGATATGTAAGAATATGAATCTTTTAATGTTAACGATTTTTTAATTATGAAGCTATCTTATGTTTATCAAGCTATGAAAGTTATGTTAGAGCAAGTCATGATTTAATTGATGATATCATGAGGCAAATTTTATAATTCTATGTCCACGAATGAAGATGATATGTATAATTGTAGTGGGTTATCTAAGAATGCTGAAAATTAATGTTTTCAATATATTGATGCATTATCCTCTTGAGATGCATGATTCAAAGTCCATATGCATGAAATCCACCCAATCGTCATATCAATATTATGAAAGGAGCCATGAACTCCATAGATTAGGGTTCAATTATAAAGTTATGAGAGTTTATGAAAGTTAAAGTTATGATTTTTTGAATCCCTCAAAGTTATGTGAAAGATAGATCCTCCTTAAAAGGGGAAAACCCCTATATGTGGATCTTAAGTTAGGATAAGCTACTTCAATAGGTATACGATGTTAAAGCTACTCTTTTAAGTTTATCATCATTATGATTATACATATGTTTAAATGTATTCCGTGGGATGACTTTGCACCGAGAGGACCTTGAGATTGAGTGTCATCCTCTTAGTTGAGGCATGACCCGTTAGAGATGAATCTCAGTGTCCCATAACTATGTGCTACCATAGGAGCCTTTGTAGGCTATGCTTAGGCTAGTGGATCATGTAATCAAAAATGTTCCTTAAAGATGCAATTGCAAAGTTACCAACATTTTGGATTTCTACCTTGGCAAGCAGATTCCTTTTTCTCCAATGAGAGGAGTTCATTAGCCTTTTCTCACTGAAAAGAGTTCATTGTCCTTTTCCTAATGGAAGGAGTTCATTGGGTTCCATGTAGTTGCTCACATGGTCTATGTCCATTACAGTATTCTTCCGTATACGTATGGTGCAAAGATGTTATGTTTAAGTTTCATTAAAGCATACTCATGCACATCATATTGAGATTATATCCTATTGTATATGTTTATGTATCTTGTCTATGAAGCCTATGATGCATTGCTGCATTGCGTCTCACTTAAATTCATGTTGTCCTTATGTCACCAAGATCCTCTTATATTGATTTATGATGGTTCCTTTAGATTACATATAAAGGTGTTTTAAGGTGTCTATGACTCATTTTTTCACAAGTTCAAATAGTATTTCTCCTAAAGACATATGATTATATATTCAAGTATGTAAAGTGATCTCCATATGATTACTAATATTTCTCCTATAATGAAATAGTCTTCATGTAAAGGGATGCATTGTTCTCCTAAGGATATTTCTATTGTAACAGTATATTATCACCTATGATTTCCCAATTCATGACTATGTTCATTTGTACATTCAATTAAGTTCTTTGTAAAAGTTGCCTTTTATGTTTATAATGCTATTAGCTTGATTGTGACTACTAATGCCCCAATATATGTATGATTTTAATATGAGACTTAGCATGAAGAATTTCATCATTATTTCCATGTCATGCATCGCATACCTACATACCATTACATTCAAAGTACTAATAGATACTTTTTTGCCTACATGGTTTAAACATATAGGGACCAACGCTCCTTGATATCCTCCATGTGGCTAGCTTTGGATCATTGAAGAAAAATGTTGGTGAATCCTCTAGTTCAAGGATAATATCCTAGCATTCTTTCTAGATTGATGTATTAAGACACCTTAGTTTCCAGTTGTATATTTCTTTTGCTATGATTATATGTGAGGGTGAGCTTGAACATATCTTAGCCCCCTCCAAATTTATGTTAGAGGTATTGTTGGACACATGTTATGATTGTATTTAGTTTTTATTTCAAGATTTATCTTCAAGTTGTGGCCCTTAGCCCTGCTTTCCCTAGTTTTCAGTTCCATCTTTATGTTTTTATGCTTATGATATGTAAGACAACTCAGATGAGGTTCCTCAGGGTATCTTAGTTTTCATGTGATGTCTAGGCCTTAGGTCGGGTCATTACAAACTTGGTATCAAAGCATAAGATTTTTAAATGGTTCTCGGAGTCCAACATATAACGTCAAATAGAATTTTATTCATGGGTTTGAAGATTATCATATCTATCTGTAGGAGGCTATAAGGCATTTAGGAATTATCTCACTTTTTTCATGATTTACGTCATTCTTTAGAGATGTCCTAAGGTTCCCTTTGTCCAATGGACCGTTATTTGCACTTTTCTAAATAATGCCTCTAATAAGAATGCCTCAAGCCCCTAAAGAGGAAGGAGTAACTCTGGCTGAATTTCGAGTAACTCTCGCAATGTTGGCATGAATAATGACCATCCAAGCCAACCAAAGACCCTATATTCCAGATGGTCCCACCCTGACTTTGATGGTAAGAGACTTTATTAGGATGAACCCTCCAGAGTTCCATGGATCAAAAGTGGAGGAGGATGTTCAAGAGATTATGAATGAAGTACACAAGGTGTTGGTCATTATGGGAGAAACTTCGAAGGAGAAGGTAGGGTTAGCATCTTTCTAATTGAAAGGGCTGGCTCAAGTATGGCACACTCAATGGAAAAGTGAGAGGAATGAAGATTGGGCCTTATATCTTAGCGAGAGTTCAAAGATGTATTTCTAGATTGCTTCTTTCCTTTAGAGATGAGGGAAGCTAAGATGTAAGAATTTATTAACCTTAAGTAAGGAAATAGGAGTGTGAGGGTGTATTTCCTCAATTCACCCAACTCTCCAAATATGCCCTATCATTGTTTGCCGACCCCCATGCTAGAATGAGTAAATCATATTGGGGTTATCCGATTCACTTTTTCAAGAGTGTCAGTGATGAACGCTCTAAATACACCTCTATTTCAAGGTCAATGCGATTATTGAAGTAAAACACCTAACCAAATTTAGGGTCGAATCCCACAGGGATTATGGTACTTTTGCAACTTGGTTAACCAATAATCAATTCAAACATAAACTATTTGATTCTCTAAAAGAGGGGGGTTTGCAATGATTTGTAGAAAATTAAACTAAACCAATAAAACAGAAAGACAATCAAATAGGAGAGCAACTTGGGTAATTGTGTTCTCCATGATTCACTGACTTAATCTACCAAGACAACACACTCTTAATTAGGACACTGCATGCTTGACGGTAATGTATGTTCTTCTAGCACTCTTCAGAAGGTGAAGCTCAAATTTCACTAAGGGGTTTGGCTGGCCTCTATAGAGTGTCAAACTAACAATTACCCATTGTCTCAGTCAACCTCTCCTTAGCCGGGTTTGGTTGATTAGACTAGAATACATCATTGAATTCTGTTAACCATTCCCTTTTCCTGTTCATCACTACCTGGATCGGAATTATGACATTAGGTGGGGTCTAATGTTAGCCACCATTAAACAACAAGCAAAATGAAGGGAAATGGCTAATACATGCAAATACCCAACTCAAGAAGTGTAAATAATCTGAATTTTCTAAGTTCGATTCTCATGGTTCCCACAACCCCAAGTTATGGGTATAGCCACTCATAACTTGGGCAAATAAATAAACAATGAATAGGAAAGACATAGTTTATTACTTAACCAAAGAAAATTGAGAATAATAAAACCCACTTTGTATTTAGAATCAGAAGCTTGAAAGATGTAATTAATCCATAAGTGAATCTAATCTCCAAAATGTAGTCTCCAAAGATAAAACCCTAAGAAAATACTCTCAACTTTTGTGCTCTCTGTGTTTCATTCTGTAAAACTCTCTCAAAATTTGTAAAAAAAACTCTGGTAAAAGCCTAAAGTATACTATTTATAGTATTTACAAATAATTCCCTAAATTAATTTGAAAAATTGGTCGGCGCCTGATAAGAGTTGCAGTTATGACTTATAATATGCCCTACGTGATGTAATCCGGCTTTTATGGTCAGCTTCATCAATCTCGTACTTCACCGCTACGGAACACCCTTACGAGTCATAGTCTACTCTATGTCTCGTATTGACTTCTCATAGTCTACAACTACATTTATTGGTGTAATCCTAATCAACACTGGAAGTGTCTACAAAACATCCCTTTATGAGTCGTAGTGAGGATTACGACTCATAACCAAATCTTATGTAGCCGAATTTCAAATTATTAGACTTTGGTTTTGAACACTGGACGTCCTTCGAGCCCACCTCTACAAATCATAGACTGAGCTACAACTCGTAGAGGGCTCCATATGTCCCTGAAATCAGCAAAACTTGCAACTTTCCTCAAAATTGCGCCAACTTGCTATTCCTGTAAAAACAAACACAAAAATACATAAAAACCATATCCCATTGAAAACGCATAAAATCCTATGTTTTAGGCATCAAATGTACTGTATTTTAATAGCACATCAACACCTTCAACTTAGCGTTGTTGTTGTCCTCAAGCGACGACTCAATCTAAATAGACAATAAAGCAATACATAGCAATCAACCAGATGGCATCTACCATACTCAAATCTAACTCAGGTACCCATATCAGCTTTTCCAAAACAAGAATGTAGCTATTTAGCAAACCAAATCATATTGATGCATTTGACAACACAACTATGATAAACAAAGGAATATCAAAAATCCACAATCACTAAACAAGTAAAATGTTGACAATACAACGCAAATGCCCTCACAAGAAAGAAGTCTCTTTTAACACTCAATAAAGATTTCAGAATTTAATCATGGGACTGTGCAAGTATACTCACTCTCATAAATGACATTCATGCATGATGACCAATATCACAGGCTTACCCGTATACTCATGACCCAGACTTTAGACTAATTGGGCTAGGATCACTTTAGGACATTATAAGCTTGTAACATAGGCTTAGAGGCTTTGGTATGATATTTTGGACAATTAGTGACTAAAGGCCAGCCTTGATCCGTGCTTTTTGACACTTTCACCTTGACACTCAATCATTTCCCCCTTATCTTCCTTTCTTCTTCATATTCAAACTTTTCTGGGTATTTTCTTCTTATTTTCAGCTTCAGCCTCAATTTCACAAATCAGTTTGCTTGGTCAATTCAATCTAAGGCATCATTTTTTTTTCCTTTCACCTGATACATGATTTTCCTCTTTTTCTTTCTATTTCTAACTCACCAGCTCATTTTTGCTATTTTACCCATATATTGTCCACCCTCAACTTAGGCTTTTAGCCTATATTGAAGTGCACAATATCTATTCCCTAAACCAGGGCCACTTTTGGTTGCTACCCTCAACTTAAGCTTTTGCCTAAATCAAGGTTTATAATGCTCAAGGATAGACCAAGGCCAATCTCAAGGTATTTTACTAAACAAGGCTGGGCTAATCAGGTGTTAAGAAAGAGATGGTACATGTATGGCTCAAATATTTGGAACAAGGGATGAATTTCTCATTGGGTTGGTTGTTTTAGGCAAAAGTAGACTAATTCAAAGAACAAGGGCCTAAGATCCGTTCCTAGTTCATATAATCTCCAGTTTAACTTAAAGTAATAGGGCAAGTTCTTAATTAGCACACAATGCAAGAACATAACAAAACCAGCTCACACAAACACACAACATTGCATAGATAGCAAACAAAAACTCACAGATCATTCTTCATGAATCAAATTTCTCTCACTTAATCAGAACAAATATTGCCAAACCATTCAAACATGCATGGTTGCAACATAAGAACTACTCAAAAATTTTGATGGGTACAAATTTTCAATATATTTCATAAAACATCAAAAACAAGATACATGCCATAAGTTTAACTACTATATACAACAAATATTATCTAAGTCATCCTAAAGATGCCAGTTCAACAAAAATTTAATATTTACGAGGAGAAAGAACACATGCAAAAAAACCTTAGGATCAAAACTTAGGGTAATTATGGACTAAAAGCCACTCAGACTTCACTCTAGTCCATAGGTACCGACGCCCTATCGAAAGAAATGTACATTGTCCACAATGTACAATATCAAAATCAAAATACATATAAGGGGTCATACCTTGGGTTGCCTCCTAAGTAGTGCCTGATTTATTGTCGTGGCACGACGTAGAAGGTTTAATTCCTCATATCTCTTCAAGGTCTCACTCTTCCACTATCTTGATCTCCTCCGTCTCTGTGATGCAAAGTTTGATTCTTTGACCATTTACTTTGAAAGTTCGTCCATCTCGTCTCTCCAACTTAATGGCCCCAAGACTAAAGAAACGTGCTACTTGGAAGGGCCGCATCCATCTAGATTTAAGCTTTCCAGGGAACAACCTCAATCTTGAATTGTAGAGCAACACCAAGTCCCTTGGTGTAAACTGACGGTTTTCTATACGACGGTCATGTTGAAATTTCATCCATTGTTTGTACAATGCTGAGCTCTCTTATGCCTTTAGCCGAAATTCATCAAGATTATTAACTTGACTCAACCTAGGCTATGCAACATTATGCCAATCAAGATTGAACTTTTTCAATGCCCATATTGCTTTATGTTCAAGTTCCACTGGCAAATGACATGCTTTCCCAAAGATAAGTTTATAAGGGGACATGTCGATAGGGGTTTTAAATGCAGTCTTGTATGCCTATAGTGCATCATCAAGCTTTCTTGACCAATCTATCTAGTTTGCATTTACTATTTAGGATAAGATCTGCTTGATTTCCCTATTCGACACCTCCACCTGCCCACTCGTTTGAGGATGATAAGGTATCGCCTCCCTATGTTTCTCTCCACACTTTTCAAGAAGAGCTTTAAAGAGTCTGTTGCAGAAGTAAGAACCTCCATCACTGATGATAGCCTAAGGAGTACCAAATCTAGAGAAAATGTTCCTTTTAAGGAATGCTGTGACACTTTTACCCTCATTGTTACGTAGCACCACGACCTCTTCCCACTTGGATACATAATTCACAGCAACCAAGATGTACTTGTTCCCATGCGAGTTGATAAATGGTCCCATGAAATCTATACCCCACATACCAAACAACTCAATCACCAAAATAGGATTTAGAGGGAGCTCATACTTGCATGTAACTCTACCTTCTCTTGGGCACCT
>JAOTQR010100122.1:0-12306 GCA_025774065.1 Solanum ossicruentum | reverse complement strand
CCAAACAACTCAATCACCAAAATAGGATTTAGAGGGAGCTCATACTTGCATGTAACTCTACCTTCTCTTGGGCACCTCTTTGGCATAGTCATGAGCATCTTGGTGGATTGTGGGCTAATAATACCAACATTGTAAAATCTTGTGGGTTGTTCGAATCCCACTATGATGCTCACCCACTAGTGATGAGTGCCATGCTGCAAGTATGCTCATCATTTCCACCTTAGGTACATAACGATGGATAATCCCATTAGCACATACACGAAATAAGTATGGGTCATCCCAAAAGAACTTCCTCACATCATGCATAAATTTCTGATGTTGATGTGTGCTTAAGTCAGGAAGTATAATGTCACTCACCAAATAGTTTGCATAATCTCCAAACCAAGGTATGATATTATGTGAGTTGTCAACACTCTTTTATCAAGAAAAGAGTCATTTATCTCTAGGCCACCATCAAATTGCATCATTGCTCCATCTTCTAATCTGGATAGATGGTCTGTCACTTGATTTTCTAACCCTTTTCTATCAACAACATCGAAGTTGAACCCTTTTAAAAGAAGTACCCACATTATCAACCTTAGCTTTGCATTTTTGGCAATAATGTAGCTAACTGCTGAGTGGCCTGTATGCACCACCACTTTGGCTCCCAATAAATATGACTAGAAATTTTTGAATGTGATGACAATGCAAAAAACTCTTACTCTATGATAGTGTAATTCTTTTAAGCCATATTAAGGGCTTTACTAGCATAATATATGGGATGTAAGATTTTCTCCTTGCGTTATCCCAATACAACACCTAGAGCAACCCTACTTGCATGACACATGATTTCAAATAGCTTGGACCAATTAGGATCTATGATATTCGGTGCTGAGATCAATCTCTTTTTCAACTCCTCAAAGGCTTGCATGCATGCATCATCAAACGCGAACTTGACATCATTCTCCAACAATTTGCACAATGGGTGTGAAATTTTAGAGAACTCTTTTAAACCTTCTATAGAATCCTGTATGCCCCAAAAAACTCCTTACATCCTTAACTGACATGGGTGGTGGAAGCTTCTCAAACGCTTCAACCTTAGCCCTACCGACCTCAATGCCTTTACCAGATATTCTATAGTCCAACACAATACCCTCTTTAACCATGAAATGACACTTTTCCCAGTTTTGCACCAGATGACTTTCTACACATCTTTGCAACACATCATGGAAGTGCGCCAAGCAATCCTCAAATGAGTGTCCAACCACACTAAAATCATTCATGAACACCTCAATAGAGCTCTCCACCATATCTGAGAAAATGGACATCATGCACCTTTGGAATGTTGCTGGAGCATTACACAACCCAAATGGCATCCTCTTAAATGCGATGGTGTCATAGGGACATGTAAACTGGTTTTCTCCTGATCTTCTGGGGTAATGATGATCTAATTGTAGCAAAATGCCTATTAAGGAAATAGTACCACTCTTTTTCTGCAAGTCTATGAAGCATCTAATCCATGAATGGAATAGGAAAGTGATCCTTCTCTGTTGAGGCATTGAGCTTTCTGTAGTCCATATACACCCTCTATTCCGGTGGCTGGCCTCATAGGAATCAATTCATTTTAGCATTAGGCACCAGTGTGATACCTTATTTTTTTGGAACACACTGTACCAGGCTCACCAATTCACTGTCGGCAATTGGGTGGATTTCTTCTGCATCTAACCACCTGATGATTTCCTTGCGAACAACCTCTTGCATACGAGGATTCAAACACCTTTGATGTTCGATGCTTGGCTTGTAGTCTTTGACTAACTGAATATTGTGAGTACATATCCCCGGAGGAATACCAATAATATCTGCAATAGTCCTTCCAATAGCCCTTTTAAATTATTTGAGCATTGTTACAAATGCATCTTCTTGCTCATCACTAAAATCCGCAGCTATGATGACCGGCAAAGTATTGTTCTCTTCCAAGAATGCATATGTCAAATTTGATGGAAGTGCTTTTAATTCTAACACCGATGGCACTTCTATAGAGGGCTTTGTGGATGACGTTTCCCGATTTCGCAAATCTAGCTCCAACTTCGTTTGGCGTCTAGTGGCGAATGACACCCCTAGAGCATTTATTATCTCCTCTAATCTAGGATTCCATCACTATCAAAGTTCATCAAAACTGCCTCCAAAGTGTCAACACCCAATCGTAGCTCAAGTGGTACCTCTGACTCATCATCATCAACAGTCTCTATAATTGAAACCAGCCTCAGATCACAGTCCTTCGTTGCTTGTTAACAAACATTGAACACGACCTCTACTTTACCAAATCTGAATATGAGTAGCCCTTTCTCCATGTCAACCAGAGTGCGACCAATAGCTAAGAAAGGCCTCCTAAAAATAATAGGAACTGCCAAATCAACCTTATAGTCAAGAATAACAAAATCTGCAGGAAATATAAATTTTTCCACTGTTACCAATACATCATAAAGTGCTCCCACAAGTTTCTTGATTGTTCTGTTTGCCATTAACAACCTCATATTTGTGGGAGGAGTTCCCACACCGAGTTTCTTGAAGATTGCCAGTGGCATTAAATTGATGCTAGCATCCAAATCGGAAAGTGCCCTTGCAAATTCCAACTCTCCTATAGTGCATGGTACAGTGAAAGTACCTTGATATTCATGCTTTTGAGGCAATAACTTGGTAGTGATAGCACTACAATGCTGGAGATCAAAGGGATGTTTATCGATAATTGCTTGAGCATGGCAAGAAAGTGCTTGAGCTTGCTTTCCTCCTCTATCTTATTGAGTCTTTGAGTAAAAGGGGGAGGAGGTCTTGAGACATTCTTATACTTCCTCGACTCATCAACCACTTCACCTTCCCCAAGCTTTACACAATCTTCTCTCTCTACAACACTTTTTTTCATGATTTCTTTCTCACGCACATTTTCTAGTTCAATTGGCATAGGAGGGTCAATAGTATACATACCTCCCCTAGTTGTGATTTCCATACAGTGCCTCTCATTCTTTGGGTTTTGAACTGTGTTGCTTAGCATTGTACTTTTTTTTCGTTGACTCAATTGAGTATACACTTGGCCAAATTATTGCTCGAGCTGCTTGATGGCCACTGAATGAGAACCTATCATTTAATGTATCCTAGAGATATTCGATTTCATTCCCTTTAAAGTCTCATCTTCTCAAGACCCAAGCCTAGGGCCTAGACGAGACTAGACAAATGGAGAACCCGAAGGAATCCCAAACAAACCTCTTAGCATATCACTACACATCCTTGGTCGTGGAAGCATTTGAACAACAATGAGAGATAGTAAATAGGGATAAATAGGGCTAAGGGACAACTTTAATGCCAAAGAAACATGACAAGACAATAGAGTATAACATTAATACATCATAAGTTTCCAACAACACCTCTACTACATCTATAGGAGTGGGGACCACGACAATCTCCAGTCTCACCCTCATATTCATAAGTTCACAAAATAGAGAAAGTCAATACATAACATGAAATTCAAGAGACATATGTCCTCAAAGTTTAAGACTAACCAACTTGCTTTGAGAGAAATCATACTAGCCAGGTGGAGGAGGAGGATGATCAAGTGGGGCTCCGGTTCCTACATTGTAACATCATATAGGCATAGAATATGCGTTAGTATGTTTGAATATACTATGTAGGATGCAATGCAATAAGAGATAAGCATCATAATCAAAATGCATAATTAGGCAATGGATGACCATATACAATATGGCATGCATGAATGATACTTGAAGTATAACAAGCTCGAAAATAATTATTCTTGCATAGCTTGTTCAACACAATAAGGTGACATGATTAGATCATCTAAATACCTTATACTCTAGGGTGAGTGGTATAACATAGGTCATAACCCTTTCTAATAGCTAATGGTTAGTACATGAGTGTAGAGGGATGACATAGTTCATAACCCCTACATGCACACATAATATAATACGAAGTGTCGAATCACACATGAGGGTGAGATGTACCACATAGTTCATGACCCCTTCACGGGAGAATAAGATAGTAAGTAGCATTGATTCATACATGAGGGTGAGGCACACAACATAGTTCATAACCCCTTCATGTAGGAATTAGCCTTGCACTAGAGGGTGAGGCATACCACATAGTTCATAACCCCATCTAATAGGCTTTAACATAAACTTCATATAAGAATTCAATCATTCATAAACAACCGAGA
Source organism: Solanum ossicruentum (assembly GCA_025774065.1). NCBI lineage: Eukaryota > Viridiplantae > Streptophyta > Magnoliopsida > Solanales > Solanaceae > Solanum > Solanum ossicruentum. The sequence goes on along the minus strand of JAOTQR010100122.1, from coordinate 8,102 downwards.
CTCGTAAAACCATAGATAATTTCATGATTTCAAAATATACTTTGTAGCCTACGAACATCATGAAGTCACATGACTTGTAAACATGCAACAGACCATCAATAACTCCAGAATCCTAAATTGCACATCTTATCAAACACTTAGCGAGTATGTAATGCTATTGTAAAACCATGCATTTCAAGGGTGAAATCATGCAAGAAAAATCAATTTAAAACCACCCATCAATACTTGGTAATAACCTCAAGCAAAGTACATTAAAACCCTTCATCAAATCTCAAAGTAGATCATAGATCCATAGCTCAAAGCATGCTTAGACAATCACACTTTAATGAAAGCCCAATATAGTTCATAGTCAAATTCATAATAAGTAAAATCGATAAGTAATTCAACTTAGAAATATGAAATCATGTAAAACAGAAACTTAGGCACCATTGGTGAAAGGACCCAAAGGTTGAAACACACATACCTTAGACTTTGATTTTCTTGAAATTAAGTTGTGAAAGTCTTGAAGTTTAGAAATGTGTCTTGGAATCCAAAGGATGCTCTTGAGTTTTCTTAAATTTGTATTAGGGTTCTGATGGAGGCTGTTGACAGAATTTGAGAGTGTATTCAAGATGAGATTAATGAGTTTGATCCTTTGGAAAAAGGTATAGGTCTTTTGGGGAGGTTACAATAGCATTAGAAGTCCAAAAGATCATTAGAATAAATAAAATTTTTGAAAATGCCATTAGTGAAACGGAGGAAAATTCGGCAAAGTGTTGCCCTACTAAAGGCTTCACTGGTCGTGTGGCACTCCAGGGATCATGTGGAATGCCCGTGTGATGGGACTTAGACAAAATAAATTGGAATTGGAACACTTGGGAAAAAATTATCATCCACATTACTTTGACGGGCCACTTTCACGGGCCGTGTGATGCTACACGGTCCGTGTAGTGGTCCATCCAACTACATTTAGACAAGAAAATTGTGGCCAGGCCACCCCACGCGCAAGTTGATGGCTCGTAAAGGATGCCACAGCCCGTGAAGATGCCCATGGCACAACACTTAGTCGAAAACTCCCTCCCATGCTAACCATCCTCACTTGCAAACACTCCACAACCAACCACACGGTCAGTAGCAAGCTACACAACCCGTGCCACTAGTCGTGTCACATGCCTTAGAAAAAAATGGTCCTTTCCAACTCAAGATAGCCAAGACGGCCCGTCCAAAACTCCACTGCCCATGAAGCTGCCAGTGTGGTTTCATTGCAAGGGAGGTTCTCAGGAAAACGTCCATAACTCCTTCTTCTGAACTCAAAATAAGGTGAATCCAAGTGCATTGGAAAGCTAACTCAAAGGACTTTCATTTGACATTTTTGGGCCATCCAGTTCCAAGTGTGCTAAAAGTTATGCTCATTTAAAGTTGATCCTTGCATGAACCAACACCCAAAACTCAACTCGTAGGGAAGTCTTGAACTTGTCTAAGTACTAGAAGTCTCTCACGACCCTATTACACTCCCCACCTACACAAATAAAGCTTGAAATATGGATACATCAGAGCATGGAGTTATGGGGTGTCACAATATCTCCCCCTTGGGAACATTCATCCCCGAATGTCAAAGAAACATACACAAGGAAAGTAATCATGAAGATTTTAGCCTAGCATGGATGCAACAAATGTACTTAAATATGATTTTCAAACAAAATCTCAACATGAACATTAAAATCACCATAAACTTATCAATATAAACATGAATGCATGCAATGACATAAGGGTCAAAATTTAAGACTTGAAAACACATAGGGAAACTTAAATTAGTACGTTAGGCTTGAGTTGAGTGGAAGAGAAATGAATATCATTTTTGCATGTCCGCCTCGGCTCCACATGTGACTCTTTCAACTTTATGATTATCCCAAAGGACCTTGACGAGCACTACATCCTTATTAAGCAACCTTCCCACCTATCCATCCAATATCTCTACCGGGACACTCTCCTAAGCCAAATCATCCTCCACAACACCCATAACCTCAAAGAGGTCTACAACACTTGAGTCACCAACACATCTCCTCAACCTAGATACATGAAGAACCGGACGAACCATATCGATATCCATAGGCAATTCCAATTCGTAGGCCACCTCAACTACCTATAAGGACCCTCACACATTAGGATTAATTGTCAACCTTATACACACCTAGCCCACGTTGGTACATAAAGTCACCATCTCCACCTTGGGAGTGAACCCCTATTCTCAACTTTACCCAACATCATTCCCAACCAAGTCAACCGGTGAACTATCGAACAACCCCTTTTTGTCACCCCAAAGATTATTACTTCCCATAATTAGTAAGCAACCTCACATTCATCAAAATTCACAACAGCACCCCCAAATGATCCGCAAGCTCTAAATAAGTCAATACTCCATCACTAAAGACACTACAAGTATGACAATATAAGGTTCTAATCACGAAATCCCATGAACATAGACGGTGTACTAGCCTCACCAAAAGACACTACCCCAAATTCAAAATATTGGAAAGGACATCAAGGACTCATTGTCCACCAGAATCGACTCAATAGGAAGGACCATAGACTCAACATTTCTACTCTTACAAGATGATAAATGCAACCCTTAGGGATCAATTGGACCTTAAGACAAGAAAGGAACTACCGCTTCACTACCACTCAAGGACGGGTTTAATACGGAATTGGAATTTGACCCTATAGGTTCTACAACTAATGGAGACACAATATGCATGTAACCAATCCATCCTAATAATGACATCAAAATCCACCACATATAATCCAACAAAATCAGAAGTCAAGACCTAAATGCAACATGAGCACAGAATAATTACCAGAGACCCTTCTAGCAACAATAGACTCACCAATAGGGTAGACATCAAAAAGTCGACATAATGATTCGGGACAAACATAAAGCCCACTAGTAACAAAAGGAATAATGAAAGGAATAGTGATACCTAGACCTACTAGTGTATACACAGCAAGATCAAAGGAACTTTAAGGTACTAGTAGCAACATCGGGCACCTCATCTACCCCTTGCTCCTTGGGCCCCTTGAGCAACATGACCACCTTGACTTTGAGGACGACCCTCCTTACCCTTGCTTCAAACATAAGGGCAATCAAAAAGCTTATGACCTACTCTACCACACCCATAACATTCACTTGAATTCTTTAAGCATTTTCCATGATGATGCTTTTCACATTTTGGGCATTTTGGAAAACCCATCCCACCATTGCCACCTTGGAACCTTGGGTTATCCATTCCAACCATAGCAAGCCTCTGGTATGGAGCACTAGAAGACCCTTGGACTTGAAACTCGATACCTTGTCGGAACCGGTCATCCTTAAACAGAGCCCTCTTGGATCCTCTACTTCTCTTCTTCTTAAGTTTCTCTCCCTCAAGTTGTTTGGCATAATTTATGAGGTGGGAAAAATCCATATCACTTATCAACATAGCGGCATGACACTCCTCATTCACCAAATCGGATACCCTCATCAGAAACTTGTTCATTCTATACCTCAGATTGACAACTAATTGTGGAGCATATTTAGAGAGTTGGTTGAACTTGGGGGCATACTCCCTCACTCTCATCAACCCTTGCTTCAAATTCATGAATTTCATAATTTTGGCCTCCCTTAGCTCAAGAGGAAAGAACCGGTTGAGAAATGCTGCCTTAAACTCCTTCCAAGGAATAACATCACAATTTCCCTCTCTATTTTCCATTGTACAAATAGAACTTGAGCCACCCTATTGAGTTGGTAGGCTGCCAACTTTGCCTTTTCCTCCGAAGTCACCCCCATATAGTCTACACCTTGTACACCTCATCAAGAAACTCTTGGGAATCCTCCTCCAACTTAGACCATGGAACTCCAGTGGATTCATCCTAGTGAAGTCCCTTACCCTTGATGCCAGAGTGAGAGCATGAGGGGCTTGAGCCCCTTGGTTGATTTGGTTGGCTATAGCATAGGCTAACAGGGTGATAGCATTCCGAAATTCAACTTCGATAGCCCCTCCATCTTAAGGAGCTTGAGGAGCGAGGTAAGTAGGTTGTGCCATAGGTGTACAACCCCTCCTTGGTCTTCCTCTTTGTAGTGGCATGTTCAACAATTTGAAGAGGAAAGAACATTCGTTAGAAGGAAACCTTACTTAATTTCTATAGCACGACATAGATCATGAAGAAGGGAAACATTTTCTAAAACGTCTCATAGCCTCTTACTCATAGTTGTGGTACACAACACTACCATGAATGAGATTCCAATCGATGTGATGTGTTGGATGCTGAGGACCATTAATAACCTAGTGTCTCTGATGCTAAGTTTATCATGACCCAAGCCTAGGGCTTAGACGTGACACGACGAATGGGGAATCCGAAAGAACCCCAAACAATCCTCTTAGCATATCATTACACATCCTTAGTCACGGAAGTATTTGAATAACAATAACAAATAGTAAATAGAGATAAATGGGGCTAAGGGACAACTTTAATAACAAAGAAACATAACAATCCCATAGAGTAATAATACATCATAAAGTTCCAACAACACCTCTACTACATAGATAGGAGTGGGGGCCACGGCAATCTCTAGGCTCACCCTCATAGTCGTAAGTTCCCAACATAGAGAAAGTCAATACATAGCATGAAAATCAAGAGACATATGTCCTCGGAGTTGAGGGCTCACCAACTTGCTTTGAAAGAAATTGTACTACCCACGTGGAGAAGGATGATCATGTGAAGCTCCAGTTCCTACATGGTAACATCATGTAGGCATAGAGTATGCGTTATTATATTTGAATATACTAAGTATGTAGGATGCAATACAACAAGAGATAGACATCATAATCGAAATGCATAATTAGGCAATGGATGAGCATATACAATATGGCATGCATGAATGACACTTGAAGTAAAACATGCTCTTTTTTCACAATATCGTGACATGATTAGATAATCCAAGTACCTTATACTAGAGGGTGAGTGGTATAGTATAGGTCGTAACCCCTACTAGTAGGTAATGTTTAATAAATGAGGGTAGAGGAATGTCATAGTTCAAAAACCCTACATGCACGTATAATATAATAAGAAGTGTCGAATCACACATGAGGGTGAGGCGTATCACATAGTTCATGACCCCTTCACGGGAAAAGTAACATTGATTAATACACGAGGATGAGTCATACAACATAGTTCATTACCCCTTCATGTACCAATTGGCCTTTTCCTAGAGGGTGAAGCATACCACATAGTTCATAACCCTATCTAGTAGGTTTTAACATAAACCTTCACATAAGAATTCAATAATTCATAAACAACCGAGACTCGTAAAGCCATAGATAATTTCATGATTTCAAAATATACTTTGTAGCCCACGAACATCATGAAGTCACTTGACTTGTAAACCATGCAATAGACCATCAATAACTCAAGAATCCTAAATTGGACATTTTATCAAACACTTGGCGGATGTGTAATGCTAGTATAAAATCATGCAATTCAATGGTGAAATCATGCAAGAAAAATTAATGTAAAACCAGCCACCAACACTTAGTAATACCCTCAAGCAATGTACATCTCAAAGTAGATCATAGATCTATAGCTCAAAACATGCTTAAAGAATCATACTTTAATGAAACCCCAATATAGTTCATAGTCAAATTTATAATATGTAAGACTCATAAGTAATTCAACTTAGAAATATGAAATTCATGTAAAAACAAGACTTGGGGACCATAGGTGAAAGGACCCAATAGTTGAAACCCACATACCTTAGATGTTGATTTTCTTAAAATTAAGTTGTGAAAGACTTGAAGTTTGAAAGTGTGCCTTGGAATTCGAAGCTTGCTCTTGAATTTCCTTTAATATGTATTGGGGTTTTGATGGAGGCTCTTGAGAGTATTTAAGAGTGTATTTGAGATGAGAGCAATGTGTTTGATCCTTTGGAATAGGGTTTAGACTTTTGGGGAGGTTAGGATAGAATTAGAAGTCCAAAAGATAATAAATAAAAATTTACGAAAACACCATTAGTCAAACGGAGGAAAAATTGGCAAAATGTTGCCCCACTGAAGGCTTCACTAGTCGTGTGCCACTCCACGGGTCGTGTGGAGTGCCCGTGAGATGGTACTTAGACAAAACAAATTGTAGTTGGAGCACTTTGAAAAACGTTATCGTCAACGTCACTTTGACGGGCCACTTTCATGGGTCGTGTGATGCTACACGATCCATGTAGTGGTCTATCCAACTGCATTTAGAGAAGAAAATTATGGCTAGGACACCCCACATCCAAGTTGACTGCTCGTGAAGCATGCCACGGCCCGTGAAGATGGTCGTGGCACAACACTTAGTCAAAAACTCCCTCCCATGCTTACCTTCCTCACTTGCACACAGTCCACAACAAACCACGCGGTCAATGGCAAAACATACCGTGAATGGCAAGCCACACGACCCGTGCCACCTGCCATGTCACTTGTCTTAGACCAAAAATGGTCTTTTCTAACACAAGACAGCCCAGACGACCCGTCCAACGCTCTACTACCTGTCAAGCTGCCCGTGTGGTTTCACTGCATGGGAGGGTCTTACGAAAATGATCATAACTCCTTCATCCGAATTTCAGATGAGGTGAAATCAAGTGTGTTAGAAAGCTAATTCAAAAGGCTTTCATTTGACATATTTTGTACCATCCAGTTCCAAGTGTGCTAAAAGTTATGCTTTTTTTAAGTTGACCCTTGCATGAACCAACACCAAAAACTCAACTCGTAGGGAAGTCTTCAACTTGTCTAAGTACTAAAAGTCTCTCATGACCCTAATACACTCACCTACACAAATAAAGCTTGAAACATGGATAAATAAGAGCATGGAGTTATGAGGTGTCACACATCTTATGTTCCGGCCTTTTTTAACAATCGATCAAAATTCTCTTTAATCCTTGTATTATTTGCCCTAGCATCATGATTGTAGGGTGGCACATACGGACAATTCTGAAACCATCTCTCCTTCCGCACTTGGCTTCTGGAACCCTATTCCTTTTAAAATAACCATCACAATTATCTCTATAAGCACCTTCTCAATTATAGTTCCGACCTTAGTTTCCGGAACCTTGACTCCAATAGTCCTCATTGGACCCTTGGACATTGTTTCGAAATCCCACTGCTTGATCACTAACAAAGAAAGCCTCCTCATCATATTAATGTTCTTCATACGTGGGCACTGTAGGAGGTTGGTGGACTACCGCATACAATCTTTCATGATTTTTCTTAACCACCAAGTCTATACTCATGCGGAGTTGAGCAAGTTGTTGCTAGATCTCCTCGTTGATCTTAGCTTTCTCCGAACTAGCATTCACCAGACATTAGCTCCTTATAGAAGCTCTCTCCCTTTTCCCCCACGCTCTATTGGTTTTGATAACTTGCTCCATTCCCTCAATGATCCTTGTGAATGGTTGATCCAAGAACATGCCTCCCATAATGGTATCAACACAAACTTGACTATTCTCGTCAAGAGCCCAACAAAAAATTTCTACTAACGTATCGTCCACGATCTTATAGTCCGAAACACTTCTCAAGCACTTTGTAAATCACTCCACGTTGTGCCAATCGAATCATCTGACAATTGCTCAAAAATATTAATTTGATCTTTCAATTTGGGCTTCTTTGACCTTGGAAAGTATCTTTCCAAAAAGGCTCTTTGCAAATCTGCCCAATTGGTGATTGATCTTTGTGGGAGTTCTGATAGCCACATAGATGCATTATAAGTAAGAGATAAAGGAAACACATGCAACCCAACAACACCCAAAGAAAGTTGCGTACCCATGTTATATGGAAAAAGTGACTTGGGTTTTAAAAGCTCAATTTATTACTTAATTGTTTTAAGTAAATCAAATTCTCGAAATTAAATTAGAGTCGCCACTTAAATTTTTAGGAAAAATCAAGACAACCCTTAAAATATTTTTAAAAGACTTAAAAAGAAAAAAAATCTTTTAAAAATCAAAGAAAAGGTTCGGATTCACATTTCCATTTCAAAAAGATTTTACTGTCACGCCCCAAAGCCTGGTTAGGGCGGACTGGCACCCGTTGCCGATAAGGCTCGGGAGAACCAACTTATATCTA
>JAOTQR010100112.1:0-21671 GCA_025774065.1 Solanum ossicruentum | reverse complement strand
GACATTTAAGCTCAGCAAACCAAATAGCCACTGATCAAATTTTACACAAAATCAATAGACAATCCATTAAAGGCTAAAACAGGATGACAAACAGCAACTTAAGGTTTTGCCATGTTTGAAAATGATAAAAATGGAGCAGGATAACTCTAACGGCCATTTTAAAACATCATTTAACTGAGAAAAAGCTTGAAATCGACCAAACACTACAAAGTCTCAAACAAAAGCATGAAACCAGTACTGAAACAAGACCTTTGTAGTTCAAAGATGACTCCATGACTTCAGAAAAACATCTTAACGACTAATAACAACGACACAACAACATTGTCTCATCACAACAGGGTTTTTTCAGTCAAAAACACAGTGCAAACAGGAAACTTCAATATAGCTTTAAGATTCTTATTCAAACAAAATATGTGAGACTTGAAACGAGTCGAAGATTGGGATATTACCTTTTCCGGAGCAGCGAGTGGGACGACGAGCTTGACGAAAATTGTTTACCCCACTGTAAATCGAATTTCTATGCCTATTTCGACCTAGCACTTTTAGAGCAGGAACTGGGGATGATGAACTAAAAATGAGAAGCTTACACTCTACGAATAGAGTCCCGGCTAGATTACTTTAAAATCAAAAATTTCTTCTTGATAAAGGACGACTTTTAGATTTTCTAGGGCTTTGAGGTTAAGAATGGCTCTAAGATTTCCTAGGGAGACTTCTCCGATAACTGCCGCTCACTGCTAAGCTTTTGCTAGGTTTCTTTTCGGATTTCCATCGCCGCCTCTAAGATTTTCTAGGGGGTTTCTATGATGACTGCTGCTGAAATTACTTGAATCCAACTAGGTTCTTTTTTTTCCTTATCCATTGCCCTTTCCAAACAAAGAAGAAGAAAGGATTATATAGCTCCCAAAATTAGGAAGAATCGAGGAATTAGGGGTCGGATTTTGAATTCCAAATTCAAAATCCTCCATTTAGGCAAGAAATCTTTAGGATTTTGTTAAAAAAGAAAAAAAAATACACAAAGGATCAAAGACTCACCGTTGATTGAGGGATCAAGATACACGCGTAGGGAGTGGAGCAGGTGATCATTGGGGATTGTTGGGGGTTGGTCGGGTGAACTTTAAGAGGAGAGGGGGACTCGCTGGGGTCTGGTTGGTTTTGGGACTTTGGGGCGTCTAGTTTCCTGGTCTTTTGGCTTTTTGTTCAGTTCATGAAGAAGAAGAAGATGGGAGAAGAAAGAAGAAGAGGAGCGGGTGTGGGGAAATAAGGGGAAATAAAGAGAAAATGGGGGCTTGTGGCCCCCACGCGCTGGTCTTCTTTTTTAAAAAAAATAATGGTTTCAAGTCGTCAAAATAAAATAAAAGCTCGATGATTAATTTGACACTGTGGAGGGTAAAAATTGGGTGCCAACAACTATTACTGGAGAACATAAGGTGGAACCAGTAACACTGAGGAGATCATCAAGAACCATCAGGGCACCAGACAGGTATTCACCTACATTACATTATCTGTTGCTGACTAATGAAGGAGAACCAGAATCCTTTGATGAGGCATTACAGGTGAAGGATTCAATCAAGTGGGAGCAAGCCATGGATGATGAGATGAGTTCACTTGAAAAGAACAACACTTGGGTGTTGACTGAGTTGTCTGCAGGGAAAAGAGCTTTGCTGAACAAATAGGTGTTTAGGATCAAAGCTGAATCAGATGGAAAAAGGAGGTTCAAGGCCCGATTGGTGGTTAAAAGATATTCACAACTGAAAGGTATTATTATGCTGAAATATTTTCTCCTGTTGTGAAATTAACTACTATCAGAATTCTTTAAAGTATTGTTGTATCTGAGGATTTGCATCTTGAGCAAATGGATGTAAAAACGGCATTTTTACATGGAGATTTGGATACAGAACTCTATATGCAATAACCTGAAGGATTTGTAGTTCCAGGCAAGGAACACATGGAGTGAAAGCTAAGCAAGAGCTTGTATGGGCTGAAGCAAGTACCTCGACAGTCGTATATGAAGTTCCACTCCTTCATGAGAAAACATGATTTTCATAGGACTGAAAAGGATTAATGTTGTTATCTCAAGAAATACACTGATTCTTTTGTATTTCTACTTTTGTATGTGGATGACATGTTGATTGCAGGACCAAATATGAAGGAGATAAACTCTCTGAAGGCAACCCTTTCATTAGAGTTTGAGCTAAAAGACTTAGGTGCAGCGAAGCAGATTCTTGGGATGAAGATTTCTCGGGATAGATCAGCCGGCACCTTAAATCTGTCTCAACAATGGTACATTCAGAAGGTGTTGTCCAGATTCCGGATGAATGATACTAAACCCAAGACTACTTCTTTGGCAAACCATTTAAAATTGTCAAAGGAGCAGTCACCAAAGACAACTGAGGAGCGTGATCATATGGCACAAGTTCCATGTGCTTCTGCAGTTGGGAGCTTGATGTATGTTATGGTCTGCACTAGACCTGATATAGCACATGCAGTGGGAGTTGTTAGCAGGTTCATTGCAAATCCGGGGGAAGAGTATTGGAAAGCTGTGAAGTGGCTTCTGAGATACTTGAAAGGTGCATCTAATACTTTACTTTGTTATGGTAGAGGTAAGGTAGTTCTACAAGGTTTTGGGGATGGTGATCTGAGTGGAGATGTGGATTCGAGCAAGAGCACATCCAGGTATATCTCTACTTTAGATGGAACAGCAGTGAGCTAGATGTCTAAGCTTCAGAAGTGTGTTGCCCTCTCGTCGACTGAAGCTGAGTACATAGCAATAGCTGAAGCTGGGAAAGAAATGATGTGGATGGTAGATTATTTGGAAGAATTAGGCACGAAGCAGCACGACAAAATTCTTTATACAGATAGTCAAAGTGCCATGCAACTGGTGAAAAATCCAGTATATCATTCGAAGACAGAGCACATCCGAAGACGGTACCATTTCACTCGGAGGTTAGTGGAAGATGGTGACGTGTATTTGGAGAAGATAGAGGGTGCAAAGAATCTAGCAGACATGTTGACCAAGTGTGTTGGTGTTGAAAAACTGAGGTTGTGCAAAGCCTCGGTTGGTCTTTTGTAGATTGTACAGAAGAAAGCGCTACGATGGGGGTGAAATATTGATGATAGAGGAACCATTTTTTTTTGCATACATGTATTGTGTGTCTGGAGGCCGAGTGTATCAGTCTCCAAGTGGGAGAATTGTTAGGTAATGGAGCCTGATAATATATTTAGCAGCTGTCGCAGTTCAACCTCCGCGGTGAGGTTGCCGGGGGGTGTGGGGCGTAGGAGCCCCCCCACCCGAAGGCCGAGGTTTGGGGCGGAGCCCCGACCTAAATTTTAGGTGCTACTGTTTATTCTCCGTATATACTTGTATTCTGTGTAATTGTAAATATCTGGATATCATTAATATATATAGCCCTATCGCCGTGGAGGTTACCCAATTAATTGGGTGTTACCACGAAAAAAAGCCTTTCTCTCTCTCTTAAGAATTATTCTCTGCCTTCTCTCTAACTTCTCTCTTAAAGAAGAACTCTTGTTCTTTTATCCTCATCTTCTTCTTCTTGCTGTAGATTTGCAGATTGTAATTGCCTAACAGTTGACGCTTCCACTTTACAAGAAGCTGCCCATGCCGCTTCAAACGTCTGAATTTCATGTCAACGATAGCAGTTTTAACGTTACTCATGATTCTTGTAAAATTGACACTTATAAGCACAGATGTAATGTATAAAAGGAAGTTATTCATTCTCTTTGCCCATGCATCACTGTTTCAAAATAATTTTGTGGATGCTCTCATTCCTGCATGTGAGTTGGGATATATTCTTTGTTGTGGCTCTGTTTGACTACCACCAACTTCCCTCATGAACGATATCTAGTCTGGCCAGATGAAAAGCACAATAAAATAGAAGCACCTCTGAGCCTTTAACCACAAAGCGCAAATGAAGTGGCACAAATAAAGCCTTTGCATTGGTGTCACCTATCCTCATTGTCAAGGAAGATTTGTGTCTTGATGAACAGCCTAAAAGTGTCTGATACGCAAGGAGAAGTGCTCAACATATGGCCTAGGGGCGCGCCCATTTGACATAAACTGTTAATGATGGATGAATTTTTTTTAAAACCTACCTTGGTATCATCCCTCTTTCCATCCCCTTGGGCACCATAGTCCCTGACATTGAAAGTGGTGGCTGAATATCCTTTCCTTTGAGAGTTGGTGGGCATGTTGCTCCCTTTCTTGTTGTACGGAGAAGTGGAGGAAGTTGTGGTTTGTATCCAATGCTGCCTCTCATGGCATTACATCTCTCTGACCAAACAAGAAATGCAATGATAAGCACAGATGTGAATCTTCTCAAACTAAAACCTGTCATTTTTGTCTGGTACTGAACACAGGCTATTGGAGGATTTGAAAAGTTTTGGGGAGGAATGAGGGGACAGTTGGGTGACTAAAGAGCTGAGTTATGATATATATATACATGCAGTAGCGGATCTAGGGTGCTGTCCGATCCCTCGTCTATAGCTTGCTCTGAGTCTTAGGAGGGCAGCAAGAAGCGAAGCACCGTTAGATTTCTTATTCACTTCATATTTATACAATTTTTGTATATTTTTTTTATAGATGCACAAAATTTTTTTAGTGGTTAATGGGTGCTCGCCGGTCACGTGGATCCGCCCACACGTATAGGAAGGAATGCACAAAGTATTAATGAGAACTGTACAAGGATAAGACGAGATTCTACGTGCCTTATATTAATTACATGCCTTCACTTTATGTGGTTTTTAGTTGGCGGAAAACTGTTTCCTCTCTCTCTGGCATATGCAACCTTAAATATTACGTTATGATCCCTAGTTGGAGGTGCAATTGAATTAAAATACAATAATATTATGGTTTAAAGTTTTTCCAAAATGAACCAATTAAATGCTACATGGAAAAAAATTTAAAGACAAAACACATTTGGGACAAACTGAACCAAAGCCGGTTTCCAGGTTAACATTAATCGTCAATAATGTACAAGGTAGAAGGACATGTAATCATGCACACATGCATATGCATAATCAATTTATTCAAGAAGGAGAAAAAATCAGTTACACTTTATTTTAAATTGGTTTGGACGTTGCTAAAGTTTTATTAACCAAATCAAAATGAATTTAGACGATTCGCGATACTCAACTCAAACTTAAATGATAAGTTGAATCAAAACGTAAAATTTTGATTTGGTTCTAATTAGTGTACCATTTAAACGTCACTTTAATTGAGTTTAAGTTATATGCATTATAGTCATAACATACTTGCACAATCAAGTGATTTATTATGTAATAATAACTTATAGGTAATGTTTATTCATCCGTTTAAAAAAGAATGACCTAATTTGACTTAGTACGAAGTATAAGAAGATAAAGAAGATTTTTCAATGTTATGGTCCTTAATTGAAGTTATGGCAAACGTATTAAAATGACATTTAATTGTGTACCCATAGACATACCACCTACAAAGTTGAAATTAATTTTTTGTTAAAAAAAAAAAGAAAAAGATCATTTTTTTTAAATATACCAAAAAATAAAGTAAGTCATTCGTTTTTAAATATAATTAATTATAATATGATAAAAATAATAAATAACTTCCTATAACAATAAAAAAGTTCACTAATAATATAGAAGATCTTTGCATTGTCACAACTTGCCCGAGATCCTGTGAAGTGACAGATACATATATATATTGGGATATGCTATTAACCATTTATTTGTGCTATACTTCCCTCTATTTCAAATTAATTGAATTTTTCAAATTCTTTTCAAGGTTCAAAATAATTGAATTGTTCAAGGTTCAAAATAATTGAATTGTTCAAAGTTCAAAATGAATGTTTGAAACGTTTTCCATATTTGCCATTTCATTTATTAAAGTTTTATATTTTTTAGGAGACAAATTACACTACATATTTATGACTCCATAAAGGGTAATAGTGAAAAGTATGGTTAAAATTTTGTATTTGAATATTTTTCTTAATATGTGTGCATTGACTTTACAAATTCAATTAAAATTGGAGGGATCCCTTGTATAGATTTTGTATGTTATTTTATTTATTATAATAATAAAAGTCTTTATTTGAATACCTCATTATGTATACATGTGTGTCCATTGATACGTCCAAATTTACACTCCAAATGGAATATAAAGCGGTCGTTGATCAAATGTAGAAACCAACCAGAGTTGAGGTCGATCTCACAGGAAATGCGTGAGAATATATCTATTAGCACCGTTTTCAGATGTAATATCTATTCTCGAGACAAAAATGCATAAAATAAATATGGGGATTTTTGGTTTTTCAAACTAATTTACTAAAGTAAAGAAATAAATTAGTGGAAGAACGACTAGATGTCAAACTGTTTATGCGAAGCTAGGATTGTGTTTCCCATGACATATAATGCAATAGTTGAATCTAGTGGTAAACTCGTTCATGATTATATATATAAGATCTAGCAAGTCATGTAACATCTAATTCACCTCTCGGTCCCTCACATATGCATATCATTCATCACCTATCGGTCTCATAACGTACACGTACTAACCCTTATTGTTAATCCCAGAATATTCTCACCTTTCAGTCTCTAATACTTAGACTAGGTTAAAAACCTTGAATTTCCATCACAGAACTCTTTTCCTAATCAAAGTATCTCTTTTGGGAATGCAAAGAATAAAGGCTTACCCTAATGCGTCGACTCATCATGGAAGAAATTATAATGAAGATTACTACAATATATACACTAATCAATCTCGAGATTTACCCCATATTCACCTATCTTATTAATTTGTCATGGTTCCCACAACCCTAGTTGTGGGTTTAGCCTAATATATTCAAGGAATAAAACTCGCAACGATACAAGGAATTCATAAGAAAAGACTTGCTATTAAAGAATCGATGAATCCACAAGTTACAAGCTTGAATTCGATAAGCAAAATCCCAAAATCTTGTGAAATCTCTAAGAAAATAATATTTTTCAATGTTTTCTAACTCTAGCCATCCAAAACTAACTACAAATGAAATAAAATAACTATTTATATATAAAGAAAAACTAATCCTAATTAAAATAGGAAAAATCGTTAGCATGGACAGGGTCACCAAACGGTCCGTGTGAAGTTGAACGGACTGTCAAATGGTTCGTTTCGTTGCACTTCGTTTCCTCGCCAGTAGCCTCTCCACGCGCCAATAGACGGGACGTGTGAGCTTAAACGGTCTGTGAAACGGATCGTTTGCCACGCCTTAGCCATTTTCTTGCTTGTCTTCTCACATGCCGCCATGTCACAGACCGTGGTTGGTCAGACGGTCCGTGTAACGCTCTGTCAAGCTCCACTTGGACTTTTTTTGCTTGTTCTTCAACAGCATCACCTTCACGTCACTTAGACGGGATTTGGGACTGTCCGTCATACTCCCAATGGCCCGTGAGGCATGCCGTCTCGTGTCACTTGCCCAAAATCTTTCATCTTTCGACTGACTCCCGCTTCACGTCACTTTGACGAGCTGCACCATGACCCGTCACACCACCCACAGTCCATGACACGTGCTGTGGGACATGCCTTGGTTAAATGTTCCTGCGCTTCTGCCCATTAGCTGCTGCCATCAGCCAAGTGTGAGGCCACGATGGGCCTCACGGTCTGTGTAAAAGTACGCGAGCCGTGTAGACCCCTGTGTGCCCACACTTGTTCCATTTTTGCTCCTCTTTTGCACTCTTTTTCATCTTTTTTTCTTTTGTACTCTCATTTCTTCCATGCCTTAGTCTTTTTCCTGGAAAACAATAAAAAATTAAAATCAAAATAACAAATTTGCTTGAGAACGTTAAAAAATCCTTTGTTTAAAGCATTAAAAGAGTCGTATTTCTATGACTCATCAACACCCTCACCTTAGAATAATTGCTTGTCCTCAAGCAAGAAAGACTCAACCAAACAACGCATAAGTACCAGTGCTCACTCAAAATATCGATCACCCCCATAATTTTCAATACATATGTCCCGCTAACAAGTTTAAGAATGTGCTCACACCCAACGGACTCACAAAGACTAAGGCAAACCTCATGCATGCATGGTCAGTCCATATATGATCAGAAATAAAGCGATCCCAGTTAAGTTAGCAATCAACTGATGCAAAAGATAGTGCCCTCACCAAAAAGAAGTCTCACACTCAACGTAAACATGTAAAACAGAGACTGGAATGTAGTCACTCACTCTCAGAAATGACTTCCAGTGGACACACAAGCCTCGATCATGAATTACCCTTATTTTCACTATCTTAACTCTCGAATGGCCTTTTTAGGATCATATTAGGACTTTTTCGACTTGTAATGTAAACTTGGGCTCGGGTGAGGTATATTTAGGATTAAAGTGACTAAACGGCCTCTCCTAGACACTTGCTTCAACTCAGCCATTTGCTTTTTGGTTAGGATTTTCTTGCCCCTATTTTTCCACTCTCTATAGTACAAGAAGTGATTTCCATGCTCATTCACTCATTTTTATTCTTTTTCTTTTTCGCTCATTACTTTGCTCATGGTCACAACCCATTTCTTTTTCTCCTTTTATCACTTTATTCTTTTCCACACTTATTTTTCTACTCTCCCTGCACTAGTCACCCTCAACTTAAGCCTTTAGCTTGGGTAAAGGTTCACAATGTCTTTCTAAAGGACTAGGGTCAACATAAGCCACCCTCAACTTACACTTTTGCCCTAGGCGGAGGTTCACAATGTCCTTGGAGAGACCAGAGCCTAACAGAGATTAACAGATAGATTGGGGAGGTGAATTTGGGTGATTACAAAGAAAAGGTCCATTTAGGCTCAACTTTTGGTTCGAAGGGACAATTTCATTTGATTGGTCAATTTTTTTCAGCTAAGTGACTATTCAACAACAATGGCCTAAGATCCCTTCCTAATCCAGTCATCAATTATTTCAGTAGGAGTAACCAGGCAAGTTCTATCTCACAAGTGCATCGACGGAATTATGCAATTAGCTCTCACACACATGGCACATCTTCTACACTAGTTGGTACTAAATCCCATAAGATTACTTCATTCATCAAAATACCAACCACACACATATAATACTTACCACAATCATACAAGTTAGTTAGGATGAGATGCAAACACATATCTACTTAGCATTGTTAACATGAAACATCACAAAGATCGACACGAGGGCTACCCTAGACTTCTTGAACACTTATATTTACACAAACTATATGACCTAAACATGCCTTCTACTAGATAATACACTTGAGAGAAAAGAAACATGGCAAGAAAAAACTCTCAATTGACAGGATGTCCCACCCCCTCCAAAAAGATAGTGTACTGTTCTCACTACACCATAACACATTTAAATGAACAGATAGGGGTTAGAATATACCTGGGATGCCCTAAGTGTCAGCAGTTTAGTAGGACCAGACCCCCTAGGGTATCCTAATCAGCATATGTAGCACCCAGTCAAAAGGTGCTAATGGAAGCTCCTGCTCGTGCTGCTTTTGCGTCCATCCGCTCTCGTTCCGCCCATTTAGCTACTGCTTAGTGCTGGGCCTTAGCGGCTTTGCGCATCTGCTGGTCTTCTTCCTTCTGTGGGTCATGGGAAAGGCTCTTTTCGTGATTGCGGTGCCTAACTTTGTCCTTCCTCCTGAGCTGCTTAGTGGGTGGAGCGGGTGCCTTAGATGGGGCTAGTGGAGCACCCCATATCTCATCCAGAAACGGTGTCGCGGGGATGTTGAATAGGTTCATCCATGACTCTGGAGGCGGGACTGGTGTAGGGGCCTGGTACTGTGTAGTCAACTTAGTAATTTCAGCCTTTATACCATTCACTGTCTGTACCAGATCCGTCATTTCATCCCTATTCATACTCCCAAACATGTTATGGAAGTATCCCTCCAATGTGCTGACTTAGCTCTACAGGGTAATGATTTGGCTCCTGAGGGCGTCGTCACATTGGTCCACCACCCGCTGTGAATGATACTGGATGACGTGGGGAATCCTATCTACTATCTAATCAACAATGGCCCGTGTATGCCACTGGTCCACCACCAATATGGCCAAAAACTTGTGAGGCACATATGTGTACCCTTACTGCACTGGAGGAGCTGCACCACTACCCTCGGGCTACTCAGAAGCCTTGCATGATGGTGGGATGGTGGTGTATACCTCAAATGGTAAGGTTTGTTATGGAGGTGCGGATGGGAAGTTTGCCGGCCCCCTTAGAGAAGGTGTTCTGCTCCTCATGAGCGGGTTTTGGATATCCTTAATCAGGGCAATGTTGGCTACGCCCTTGGGAGATATCCTTTTTTCCAAAAAACGAGTAGTAGGAACATCAGCCTGTTTGCATGGGGCACGAACTAGGCACGGGAAGGGCATTCCAGCTCTCTCAGATAAAGTTGGATCCTGCATTTGAAAGCAATAATTCGGCCCACATTTACTCCATATCTGGACATCAGGCATGCTATCAGAGAAGCATGTGAAGGTGGGAGTAGTTTATCATTTCCCATGGGCCACAACCTGGCCCACACCACCGACAACCAAACTTTTTCAGCAAATGTCAATGATGCTTTGGCGATAGGACACTTGGGGTCTGTAACCTAAGGCATCTCCGCTCCCTGAATGGCTATTCGCTTTGTGATCTATCCTAACAGTGCATCCTTAGATGAAGAATCAGACATCCACACCGCGTCCATAATCTGCATGTGTCTATCCATAAACTGGGCATTTGGAGGATCTTGGTATTTTGGCCTAAATAGGAATCGGTTAATGGTGGTTTCGGATATATTCACTCAAGTACCACGCACCGTTACATGTGACCTTGGGGACCTGGTAATGGCAACCTGTCTCTTCACCTTTATTAATCAGGTACCCTCCACCGAGTTCAGTAGATTAGCGACATAGTTGGAATAGGACTCTTAAACAATGGCAAGCCCACAGTACCCTGGTGGTTGCACCATCCAACCTAACTTATATGAGTTAAAAGTGTCTCTGATTTCTGAAACTTTGTCAAGTTGGTCAGTGATTACCCGAACCTCCGAAAGGACTGGCCGCTGTTTGAAACTCCCGGAACCTTTTGTAAGTCCATTAGTGTAGATATCCTTAGCACCTAGGACTGTCTACCGACCCCTCAGAAAGACAATAATTTCCTGGGAAGTTTTGGGGTTTGTCATTCAGGAGACTGCAAAATGAATGGCCTCATCATCACTATCCTAAAGTTCGTCCTCATTCACCTGCTCTTCAGTATTATGACCCTCAGCCTCCAGAGTTTTCCCCTGCTTGTCCTAGTTTGAAGTGTTCTCCTGTTCCGGGGCAACTGCCTCCTCCTTAACTCTCGTGGAAGGGCCCCCCTCTTTAGACTAGAGGGCTCTACGATGGCCTGATGCATGGGCCCGCGTAGCACGAGGAGAGTGGGGGGAGGGGGGGGAGACATTGCCTCTATAGTGAACTTCGGACTCACTGGAGGAGTCATCACCTGAGTCGCTCCCATCCTGATTGCTAGATGATACAGTTGGGGAGTCATGGAGGCGTGACATAGGCTCGTCCCTATCACTGCATCTAATTAAGTTACGTCGTCGACCCATAGTACCTGCAAGTGCCACAAAGGAATACTCGTTGTTAGAATTATATTGCACACTCAGGTTGACGCACTAACGGGTACTCAGACTTACCCTGTGCCATAAAAGTGACAAGAACCCCTAAGAATGGCATCACCCGATCTATCATAGGGCCACTGCGCTTAAGAACATATATAAGATAAAAATTAAAAGCAACGTATGTAAAATAATGCAGGTGGAACAGGGGGAACGAGACCCTACACGGCCCGTGTAACGAGACACAGTTCTTGAAAGGGCTCATCTAGGGCCACTTGGTCGTTGAGCTAGCGGACGACATGGCACGGGCTATTACACGGTCTGTGAGCCACGAATTGGTAGTTAGACCGACTGTTCGGTCCCCCTTCACCGATTCTTTAACTCAATATGCATATACACACAATTTCATGCCATTTCACCGCACTTTAAACATGATTTCATCAACACAATAGCATATATAAATCAATTTCTCCAAAAATCATGTCAAAAAGCAACAAAAATCCTCAATTTTCATGGTTTGAACCTTAAGAAATCAACAATTGTAGTTTTCACCACTACATGCATGCCCAACATCAACAATGTAAATTATGATGTTTTAAATCAAGAAAGAACTAATCTTTGACTAAGATCTATAAATGCAAGCACCAAAATAAACATTAAAAGAAAGAAAAATGAGGTTTTTATGCAGTGAATAGCAATGAAGAAGAGGAGTTGCTTGAAAATCTTGATACCCACACTCGGTTTAAGCTACGAATCGTATGATTAACTCATGAATCGTCACAAATAAGATGGTAATTTGTTGGGGTTTTAAGAGAGAAGATGAGAATAAGAGAGACAGATTCGTGAGAGTGGAGAGAGAATGGGGATTTTGAAGTGGGTTGTTGGGACCAAATAAGGGTATTTAAAATACCTTGGTCAACCTAGTTGATCGTTTCTCTCTTCTCAACACGGATGGCCACACGGCCTATTCCACGTGGAATGGTCCATTTGGACCGCCCATCTCACCTCACTTGGAAAATGTGGCTCTTACCTAATTTGATGCTGGTGATGGGATCTCCACGGGTGGTTTAACGGCTCGTGAAAAGTGTCACGGTCCATTTCGTCATCCGTCTAGCAACACTTGGCATTGTTTTCTATATGTTCTTCACGATGGCTCATCACATGAAGCGTGACACCTTGCACAGTCCGTTTGGACCGTCTGTCCCACCATACTTGAGCAAATAAGCATGCACTTGCTTTTTCCATCATTGATATTACCTCCACGGACGACATCACAGGTCGCAACACGTGTCACGATATGTTCGGTTGACCGTTGCTCCGCTTTGGGTGAAATTTTCTCATCCATGCACGCACCCATCTCACGATCGTTGACATGGTCCATCAAGACTATCACGTTCTATCCAAATGTCCGCATACCTAGCCTTGATGAAATCATACACGTGGATGCCAAATGAGACGGCTTACGAACCGTCCGATCGTGCGGTGACACTTGGCAAAATTGCACTAAAATTCACATTGGCCAGGTGTGACCCCCTTACATCGTCGTGTACACGATCTGTCTGGCATGTCACGATCTATATGGGCGTATGTTGGGGGCACCTTAGTGCAAATTGAGTCCATTTCAGACTCGAGTCTTATCTCCTGCTGTATACCCATGCACGTTCCCTGAACATCATCTATATGCACCTAAAAGCACAAATCAAAAACAAGAAAATACATGACATAATAAATTTTTTTTATTACAATGCATGGGTTGCCTCTCATGGAGCGCTTGATTTAACGTCACGGCACGATGCATCGCCTGGACTACTCAGACTTCATCAAGGAGCAAGTCCTTAATCTCTGAGACCTCTTCTGCTGCACCCACATATTGCTTCACTCGCTAGCCGTTTACCTTGAATCGGTCTCTATTTTCTGCTTCTAGCTTAATTGCACCATGGGGAAACACCTGGCTAATCGTGTACGGGCCAGATCACCTTGACTTTAGCTTCCCTGGAATAAGTTTTAACCTAGAGTTGTACAGTAGTACCTTGTCACCAACACCAAAGCTCCGATGGGTAATATGCTTGTCATGCTCGACTTTCATCCTTTGTTTGTATAGTGCTACACTCTCATATGCATGGAGGCAAAACTTGTCCAACTCATTAAGCTGGTCAAGCCTTAAATCAGCAGCCTACTCCCAATTCATATTAAGCTTCTTCAAAGCCCAGAGTGCCTTGTGCTCTAACTCCATGGTTAGATGAAAATTTTTACCAAACACCAACTGATATGCGGCATACTAATGGGTGTCTTATAAGTCGTCCTGTAGGCCTAAAATGAATCATCTAGCTTCCTCGCCGAATCCATCCGGGTAGCATTCACAGACTTGGTCAGGATTTCCTTGATCTCTCTATTTGACACTTCAACCTGCCTACTAGTTTGTGGGTGATAAGGTGTGGAAACCTTGTGCTATTGTACTCCATATTTTGCGAGTGTTGCACGGAAAACCTTATTACAGAAATGAGAACCCCCGTCACTGATGATAGTTTTGGTTGTCCCAAATCTAGAATAGTTTTGGTTGTCCCAAATCTAGAAAAGATGGTCCGCCTCAGAAATTAGACAACTTTCTTGCTCTCATTGTTTGGCAATGCAACCGCCTCCACCCATTTAGAGATATAGTCCACCGCCACTAGGATGTACTTTATTCCATACGAACTCACAAAATGGGTTCATGAAGTCAATGCCCCAGACGTCAAAAATCTCTACCTCAAGAATCGAGGTCATGGGCAACTCTTGGTGCTTCGAGATGTTGCCCTGTCGCTGGTACTGTTCATACCCAAGAACCAAGTCATGGACATCTTTATAAATGGTGGCTAGTAGTGTACACATTGGAGAATCTTCTTCGATGTTCTGGCCTAACCATGATGACCCCCCCTCACTGCGGATGAGTGATAGGCCTCCATTATACTTAACATCTCCGCTTCTAGAATGCACCGCCTGATAACCCCATTAGCGCATGTTCTGAACAAGTACGGGTCATCCCAAAAATAGTTGCGCACATCAAAAAGAAACTTTTTTCTCTAGTGAGGGTTAAGGCTCTCTGGCATAATATCGCTCATGAAAGAGTTAGCGAAATCAGCAAACTAAGGAATGAGGTCAACAAAAGCTACCAATACCTGCTCATTGGGAAAGGAATCATCGATGTTCAACCAATCCTTCAGTCTTGACTCATCCTCCAATCTGGACAAGCGTTCTACTTCTTGGTTCTCAAATCCTTTTCTGACCAGGACCTCGAAGTCAAACTCCTGCAGTAGAAGAACCCATTTGATCAACCATGGCTTAACGTCTTTCTTTACCATGAGGTATCTCAAAGTTGTATGGTCGGTGTGCACTATTGATATGGTGCCCAATAAAGATGCTCGGAACTTGTCAAATGCATGTACCACAGCCAGCATTTCCTGCTCAGTCATTGTATAATTCTTTTGAGCATCATTGAGGGTCTTGCTGGCATAGTATATGGGGTGGAAAATCTTGTTGTACTTCTGTCCAAGCACAACACCTACAACAATTCTGCTTACATCACACATCACTTCAAACGGGGCAGTCCAATCAGGTGCAACCACCACAGGAGCGAAAATCATCTTTTGCTTCAAAGTCTCAAACGCATGCTTGCAGCTATCATCAAAGTGGATCTTTGCATCCTTCTCTAATAGTTCGTAAAGGATGTGCGATCTTGGAGAAGTATTTGATAAATCGTCGGTAGAAACCTGCATCCATAAGGAAACTCCAAACCCCCTTCACAGATATAGGAGGCGGCAATTTCTCAATCACCTCAATCTTCGCCCTTATCCACTTCTATGCCCTTCTCAGAAATCTTATGGCTAAGATCTATCCCCTCCTTGACCATGAAGTGACACTTCTTCCAGTTTAACACCAAATTAACCTCCTCACAATGTTGTGGCGCCCTGCTAAGATTTAACAAACATGTATCAAAGGAATCACCCACTACAGAGAAGTCATTCATAAATACCTCGAGGGTGTTTTCCACGATGTCAGAAAAGATCGACATCATATAGCGCTGGAAGGTGGCTGGGGTATTGCACAGCTCGAAGGGCATCCTTCTGAAAGCAAAAGTCCCATAGGGGAAAGTGAAAGTGGTCTTCTCCTGATCCTCCGGGGCTATGGATATCTAATTATAGCTCGAGTACCTGTCCAAAAAGTAGTACCACCCTCTACCTACCAATCTGTCTAACATCTAGTCCATGAAGGGCATGGGGAAATGGTCTTTCAAGGTCTATTTATTTAGCTTTCGGTAGTCCATACACACTCGCCATCCAGTCATAAGTCTCAACGGACCAGCTTATTTTTGTCGTTGGCCACCACCGTCATGCCCCCTTTCTTCAGGACACACTGCACTGTACTGACCCACTTGCTATC
The DNA here is from genome assembly GCA_025774065.1 of Solanum ossicruentum. Taxonomy (NCBI): domain Eukaryota; kingdom Viridiplantae; phylum Streptophyta; class Magnoliopsida; order Solanales; family Solanaceae; genus Solanum; species Solanum ossicruentum. The sequence goes on along the minus strand of JAOTQR010100112.1, from coordinate 5,688 downwards.
AAAAATGGGGTAAATCACTCCAGCATCCAACCATTTGATGGTCTCCTTTTTCACCACCTCTTGCATAGATGGGTTTAGCCTGCGTTGGTGGTCAATACTGGGCACACAGTTATCCTCTAATTTGATCTTATGTGTGCATATCCCCTGGGAATCCCTATGATATCCGCAATGGTCCAACCAATAACTTGCTTGAACTTTTGGAGGACCCCCAGTAATGCCTCCACCTGGTTTCCATGAAGATCTGCAACTACAATCATAGGAAGAGTGTTATTAGTACCCAAAAATACATACCTGAGGTGTTAGGTTAGCTCCTTGAGCTCCATAACTAGAGGCTTCTTGATGGATAGTACAACAGGCGGTGTAGACCTGTTCTGCAGATCTAAGTCCAACTTTCAAGAGACGAATGGCTTGGTCCCCTTGCCTTGCAACGCATTCACGGTGGTTGCATACCCACTAATACCATCATCTGGGAAGTTCATCAACATTGCTGCAAGTATGTCCACACTCATTGTTTCCTCTAGTGGGATCTCAAATAGGCAATCATCTTCAACATCTAGGATCGACATCATTGCCAGCTCCTTAGGTCTCTTCATTGCAGCACATATACTGAACTTCACCTCTTCAGTGTTAAGTCTGAGCGTTAGCTCTCATCACTCTACGTCTACCAATGCCCTGCCAATAGCTAAAAATGGTCTCCCAAGGATGATGGAAACCTAAAAATCCACTTGACAGTCCAGAATAACAAAGTCCGCAGGAAAGATGAACCGACCCACACGAACCAGAACATCACATAGAATCCCCACAGACATCTTTACTGATTTATCTACTATGAGTAGCCATATTGTAGTAGGTGCAGCGGCTCATAAGCCTAGCTCCCTGTAAACTGCCAGCGACATCAAGTTGATGTTGGCACCCAGATCACAGAGAGCTCTTGCAAAATCAAATTCTCTAATGGTACACGGGATAGTGAAAGCTCCAGTTCTTTTCTACAAGAGATCTTGTGGCAATAGCACTATAGTGGTGAAGATTATTTGTCGGCTCGATCGTGGCTGTCCTCTTCTTAGTCATTAAGTCTTTCATGAACTTAGCATAGGCCGGCACCTGCTCAAGTGCCTCCATTAGAGGAATGTTCAGTGAAAACTCTTTAGCATGGACAAGAACTTCTGAAACTTACCATCTTTAACCTTCTTCTGCAACCTCTGTGGGAATGGTGGTGGTGGCTTAGGAATGGTTGGCAGAGGTTGGGTCACTGTTGGTATCATCTCATACTCTTTAATGCCCTCAGGCTCTGTTAGTGTTACCCCCACCTCTTCACTCAAGTCATCAACATTCTCCTCAACGGGGTTAGGCATCTTACCTTTAGCTTCATCCAAACCTTCATTACCGAGCATAATAGGGTCAGAAGTACCTTACCACTCCTTGTGGTTACTGTCATGCAATGACTGCCATTTTTTGGGTTCTGAATAGTGTCACTCGGCAGTGACCCAGCTTTTCTATGGTTTATGGCTACTGACAATTGCCCCATCTGCTGCTCTAGTTGCTTGATTGAGGTGGAATACAAGTCGGCCAATTATCACACATTGGACATCTCCCCTTTTATATCTCGCATCCCTACCTCCATGGACTCAACTTTGTCAACCACCTTTGCCATCATCTCTACTAACTTTGAGTTTTCACCACTATCGTTCTAAGCTCACGGTTCTTATAGTCGTCCCTATTCTGCTAGTTTCCTTGGTAGTTTTGATCATGACCATAGTTCTGACCTTGATTACCGACATTGAATGGCTGGTAACCCCCATGGTTGCCTAAGAAGTTTACCTCTTCATCATAGTTATAGCCTTGATCATCGTACCTAGGCATTGTGTCTACAACTTTTACCTTTTCTACACCCCTTTCTAAGAACCACTTTGCCAGCAAGTCCAGTTGAGTCTTCATGTGTGCTATGTCTTGATCCTGTTCCTCCTTCTTTAGTCGCTGCTCAGTAGTCATCTCAAAGATGAACCTCGAACAATCTCCATCTCTAGTGTACCATGCCCTATTTTTCTTGGCTACCTGATCGAAGATCACCACTATGTCTAGGAAAGTCCTAGACATATATGACCCCCCACAAGCGACATCAATGATCGGCTTTGTAACAAAATTGCAGGACTGGTAGAAGACTTGCTTCAAATGCTCATCTGTGAGGAGATGATTGGGGCACTGCTTAAGCTTTTGCCTGAATCTCTCCCAAGTCTCATGTAGTGCTTCATTTGGCAGTTGCTTGTGAGAGCCAATGTCATCTATGATTTTGAGCTGTCTTGATGCAAGGAAAAACCTCTCTAATAATGCCTTTTTTAACTCTCCCCAAGTGCAGATGGAATCATGTGGAAGCCCATTCAGCCACTTAGTTGCCGCACCAGAAAGAGACAATGGGAATAATCGCAACCTAATTGCTTGCTGACTGACCCTAGGACTCTCAGACTATTGGCATATTGCCAGAAAGTTAAGGACATGCTGATTTGCATCCTCAGTTACAGCAGCTCCGCTGAACCCCTTCAACTGTAGCATTTGCAGCATCGTTCTAGTGATAGTGAACCTAACACCCGCGGTTAGTTGGGGAAGCACAATCACCCCAGTGGTCCCAGCACTCTCATCATCATCATTTACTGCTTGGGGTGGCTGAGGCACTTGGGGTCTCACACCGAGCAGTGCCACCTATCTAAGTGGTGCTGCTGGTGGTACCTCATTCCCAACATTTTCATCACCACCTGGACCGTGGTTTCCCCCACCTACAATGTTCACTACCAATTCTCTCTATCTAGCTGCTTCGTGTTCTCGGGCATTTATTCTGCGGATTGATTTAGTAAGCTTGGGGTCGTAGGGAACAAGTGTTTCACCCTTGCTTCGGGTGTTTGACACGCAACGCTGGCTCCCTACCAATAAACAAAAACAAGAAATAAAAGTAAAATTAGGGACGAGTATTACGAACTGAAAATAGAAACTAATAGACTATTACTTCGCCGTATTGCTCGGCAACGGCGCCAAAATTTGATACGCCTAAATTTACACTCCAATCAGAATAATAAAGCGGTCATTGATCAAATATAGAACCCAACAAGAGTTGAGGTCGATCTCATAGGGAATGCATGGGAATATATCTGTTATGAACGTTTTCATATGTAATATCTATTCCAGATACAAAAATGCATAAAATAAATATGGGGGGTTTTGGTTTTCCAAACTAATTTACTAAAGAAAAGCAATAAATGAGTGCAAGAACGACTAAATTTCAAACAATTTAGGCGATTCTAGGATTGTGTTTCCCATGACATCTAATGCAATAGTCAAATCTAGTGGTAAACTTGTTCATGATTACGTATATAAGATCTAACAAGTTATGTAACGTCTAATTCACCTCTCGATCCCTCTTAAATGCATATCATTCATCACCTTTTGGTCTCAAAAAGTATACGTACTAACCCTTGTTGTTAATCCTGTACTACTCTCACCTTTCGGTCTCAAGTACTTAGACTAGGTTAAAAACCTCAAATTTCCATCATAGAACTCTTTTCCTAATCAAAGCATCCCTTTCGGGCAGGCAAAGAATAAAGGCTTACCCTAATGCGTTGACTCATCAAGGGAGAAATTATAATGAAGATTACTACGATATATACGCTAATCAATCCTGAAATTTACCCCATATTTGCCTATCTTATTAATTTTTCATGGTTCCCACAACCCTAATTGTGGGTTTAGCCTAACATATTCAAGGAATAAAACTCGCAACGATATAAGAAATTCATAATAAGAGACTTACTGTTGAAGAATCGATGAATCCATAAGTTACAAGATTGAATTCGATAAGAAAAATCTCAAAATCTTTTGAAATCTCTAAGAAAATAATATTTTTTAATGGTTTCTAACTCTAGCCATCCAAAACTAACTAAAAACAAAATAAAATAACTATTTATATATAAAGAAAACTTAATACTAATTAAAATAGGAAAAATTCATCGACATGGACACAGGTCACCAAATGGTCCATGTGAAGTTGAACGGACCGTCAAACGTTCCGTTTAGTTGCACTTCGTTTCCTCGCCAACAGTCTATCCACGAGCTTGTAGGCAGGCTGTGTGAGCTTAAATGGTCCATGAAGTGGACCATTTTCCACGCCTTAGCCATTTTCTTGCTTCTCTTCTCACACGCCGCCATATCACGGACTGTGGTTGGTCACACAGCCCGTGTAACACTCCGTCCAGCTCCACTTGGACTTTTTTTTGCTTGTTCTTTGATGGTATCACCTTCACGTCACTTAGACGTTACTTGGGACGGTCCGCCATACTCTTAATGGCCCGTGAGGCGTGCTATCTCGTGCCACTTGGCCAAAGTCTTTCAACTTTCGATGGACGCCCGCTTTACATCACTTTAACGAGCTGCACCACGACCTGTCACACCTCCCATGATCCATGACACATGCCGTGGGACATGCCTTGGTCAAATATTCCTGCACTTCTGCCCATTAGCGGTTGGCATCAGCCAATTGTGAGGCCACGACGGGCCTCATGGTCCGTGTGGAAGTACGCGAGCCGTGTAGGCTCCCGTATGCCACACTTTTTCCATTTTTGCTCCTCTTTGCACTCTTTTTCATCTCTTTTTCTTTTGTATTCTCATTTCTTCCATGTCTTAGTCTATTTCCTGAAAAATAATAAAAAACAAAAATCAAAATAACAAATTTGCTTGAGAACGCGCAAAAATCCTTTGTTTAAAGCGTCAAAAGAGTCGTATTTCTTTGACTCATCATCCATATCTTATATTGTAGATGATTTTATGTATGGAGTAAGTTAACTCATGTGCAGATGATTAAAATTGTCGACTTATATAAGTTAAAAATTAAATGTTCACGATCGTGAGGAAGGACAGACATCTAGGTGACTATAGCACAAGACTAAATATAATTTGGTCTTAGTTATAGGAATAGTTAAATTTCAACTTCTAGTGCTAGTACATTTTGTATGTATTGAGAGGACCAATTGCAGAATTTTATATATATTTTGAATATTGAAAAATAAATTCTCTAGCTCATCACATGTATTTATACTCTTAATCTAGATATAATTGTTATAAGCTATGTAATTTATTATACTATTTTAATCTATTAAAAGGTGAGACCTGTTGACATCCCAAAGGCGCAACGTCATGGCAACTCGATGAAAACTAAGAAAAATAAAGGGGGATTTGAATAATGGAAAAAGTATTTTGATTATAGGAGTTGCCACCTAATTTTAAAGCTAATTAGGAAACCAATTAATTATTTACAAAAAATTTGCGAACCAAAAATTCCAGGTAAGGGGTTCAAGTTATTCCAAAGGGAAGCTATTAGCACCCTTCAGAATCCACAAATGTGGGTCCCGGCTGAATTCATTTTTTTTTACAAATTGAGGAGGAGATGGACAAATATAATACAAGTATGATAATCATGAAATAAACACACAAAAATAATATACACAATGATGAATAAATAAATAATAAAGCAAAGTCAAGATATGATGAAACAAGTTTACTTACAAGCTTATGATCCTTCATGTGATAACTTTCTTCCCAGGTGCACGATCTCGCGTTTGGGGACAACAATAAAAAATATAATGATGGAAACAATAATAAAATAATATGATGAAGGAAACAATCATAAAATAATATAGTGTCATAAAC